>JAVJIF010020544.1:0-68736 GCA_038442645.1 Agave tequilana
TTCTCCGTTGACCGGATGACCGTCGGGATCGTCAGGGATCTCCTCTTCGGCTGGTAGAAAGAGTAGCACAGCTCTTGTCTATCAAAACTCTCAAAGAGAAGGTAGGCAAAGAGTAGCTTGTATGCAGCAAGCTTGATGAAGAGTTGAGCTCTCTCCTGTCTCTGTCTTGTAGTCTGATTGCCTTCTGCCTTCTAATTTTCTTCTGATCTCCAATTGCCCGTCACTTGCCGATCACCAATTGCCACTCTCTTCTCATTGCCTCGACCTCATAGCAAATGAGGCTATTTATAGAGGTCCTAGGGGGTGAACGTGCCCCCTAAAATGCTCCACGATGAGGGGCTGACCTCCCCACTTCCCCGCTATGTGGGCGGTGACTGGCCCAATAACCAGGGCGGTTATAACCGAGGCGCGGGTCTGGACCCTCGCGCCTTGATGCTGAGACGCGGGTGTCGAGCCCACGCGCCTTGATGCTGAGACGCGGGTGTCGAGCCCACGCGTCTAGAACTTGAAACTCTGCTTTTTAATGGCTTGTCTTCTAGTGATTTTTAGACAGCCTACAGAACCCCCTCCAAAGTTTTCGATATTCCGCAGTTAACTGGGACGGATTTCGAAATACTTTAGACTCTAGCTGAATTCACCTCTATGACTGGACTGTTAATGCTCCGGGTTTGATCTTATCTGGAGTTGGTCTTCGTGAGTGTACTGTTGAACTCTTTGAGGCCACCAGAGTTGATCGTGTTGAGTATCTAGATACACAGTCTAAACCTCCCGATTGCTTTTAGTCTGTCATGGACGCGCTTTAAGCCAAGAGTGGACGATCGTCTGCTTGTGCCAGTGTACTGTTGAAACTGATTTGCAGAAGTAAGGAATGAACGCCAGTTCTTTTTGAAGAGCAGAGATAGTACTGCTTTAAAGACGCGACTTTCATGGGGTGCGTCTTTTGGAAATAGAAACGCGACTGATATTCCATAAAGCAGACGCGATATTTAGCCGGGCTGGAAAGACGCGAACTTCTTAGAGAGACGCGACTTTTTGAATGCATTTATGGCGGTGATGACGGGGCATGTCCATCGAAGAGACGCGACCGTCGGGTGCGAATCCGTGCCATGTCATGATTGCACTGCCAGTGGCCGGGGAACCGACGGGATTTCACCTTTGGCGCGCGGATTTCCCGGTTCATTAAATGATCTGTTCTACGTGTCAAGCGATGACTTGCTGCAGAGTCATGGCGCATGATCTTTGCGAATCATCAAAATGATTTCTTCACGCGTCAAGCGATGACTCGCTGCAGAACTAATTGAGCCACGCGCCGCGTATCTTCGCGAATCCTTTGTGCCTATAAAAGGCAACATTCAGAGAGATACCTCTTCTTCTCCGAGCGTACTTGTTTAGGATTTTCAAGAAAAGAGTTCTTCTTTCTCTGTTCATCTCCATTACTGGATTCTTAATCACCAATTGCACCCAAGACCAAGCCAACCGCATCCTCCTCAAGAGCGGCCATCGCCGAGGCCCAGAGGGGCGGTTCCTCCGCGCAGGCAGTCTCTTTCCCAGTATGACGCCGTTTAGGCTTTCATCATTAATGGGAGTTCATGGAACCCCAAAAGATGTTGGCCCAAAGGCCATTATCCCGGTTATTTTGATGATAGCAAAACATATTTAGTTATGTATTTAATATTCTTGATTTTAAAGTATTTCAGGTTCAAGAAACAGATTTTAACAACTCCGCTAAAAGACTCACAAATTGGAGTTCGCCCAACATTTGCATTCCCAAGCTAAAGCACATAGGAAGCTTCGGAATTTGCGTTGAAGAAAAGTTCAAGAAGAAGATCAAGACTTGCTTAAGAATCCAAGATTTGTACTTGTTTATTTTCATTTTAGAATATTTTGTCAAAACTAAATAGTAGAAGTAGAGATATGGGATATCACACACACACATTTTCTAGAGTGTTTTATGGCTTCAAAATAATTTCTATTTCTATTTCCAAACTCAGTTTTAGTTGAATATATCTATTTTGGAAATACGTTTTTAGAGAGACTAGTTTTTGGGAAAAAACATTTCATTGAAAATCAAGTTTTTATCAAAAGAATTTTTACCAAGTATTTTACCTTGATAGTAGTATGACACATGCTCATACTCTATGATTTTTCAAGACCAAAACATTTTATCCAAGACCCAAAACAAAACCCAAAATTGCCCAGGTCTGTGAATTCTGATTTTTCAGAAATTCACAGTGCCCGGTCGACCGGCAGTCGACCGGCACTCGACCGACATGCACATTTGTGCATGTGCGTATCAGTCGACCGGAGGTCGACCGATACTCGACCGGCCCCCAACCTGCTGCTCTCTGGAAATGCCAGTCGACCGACCCGGTCGACCGGTGAGCCCCAACGGTCGGATTTTTGACCGTTGGCGGTCGACCGACCCGGTCGACCGGTAGTCTGTCAAAAAGTCTGACAGACTCAACAGCTATTTTTTCGACTTTTTGACTTTTGGGATTTGTCTCCAACGAATCTCTTGAGCAGTTTTTGACCCCTATAAATAGGTGGTCACTTCATATGATATGACTAATGATTTTAGAGCTATCAAGTGCAATTTTACAAAAGTTTCAAAGATTTCCAAGTTTTCAAAAGAAAAGATTTTTCTCTCCAAAGCCAAAATTTCCATCACCTTTCTTGGAGCCTATTCCTCTACTTCTCTCTAGTTTGCACTACACAATCCCATACTCTAAGTCTATTATTTGGTTCTAGGATTGTGCTTAGTGAGCTCTTTTGTAAAGTGGTCAAGTGTGATCACTTCCATTGTAATTGAGTGAAGTTGTAGAGGCATCGGCCTCAAGGCGAGCTAGTGTGCTCAAGGTGGTGAAGTGTCATCACGGGAGACGGACAAGTGTTGTCCTTGTATTGTTGATCCGGTGGGATCCTCAATAGTGGAAATCCTTCAAGTGTGAAGGCGGGGACGTAGAGCGTGGCTCGAACCTCGGAAACATATCGGCGTGTTTGCGTTTGCTCAAATTTCTCTAACTCTATCTCTTTTATTACTTGCAATTTTACATTGTCCTTTACTTGCAAGAAATATTGTATTGTGCTAATTGTTTAGAGTTAAATTTTTAAATTCCGCATAATTGCCATTATCATATAGCCATCACCTATTCACCCCCCCTCTAGGTGATTTCAATTGGTATCAGAGCCTAACCCTACAACTTAGGTCTAACAACCTTAGGGAGATCCATACATTTGGCTATATTCATTTGTTGTATTTTGTTTTTGTGCATCTTATATATTGTGCATTCATGGCATCCATGGATTTTTCTAGCATTAAATCCCCTCCCAAATTTGATGGCTTGAACTTTCTATTTGGAAAGTCAAGATGAACTTGTTTTGAAATCCTTAGGTGTTAGGGTAGCTAGGGCCATTACCAAAGACTTCATTGAACCAACTAGTGATGAGAGCACATGGTCCGAGGATATCACTAAAGACTATGAAGCAAATGCTAGGGCACAATATGCATTAACACAAGCACTTAATGAAGATGACCTTGCACGCATCATAATTGTAAATCGGCATATGAAGTTTGGAACATGCTTATTGTGACTCATGAGGGAACGTCACAAGTCAAGAGAGCAAAAGTTGACTTGTTACGTTCTCAATATGAGAATTTTTACATGATTGATAATGAGAGCATTGATGACATGCTCACTCGCTTTACAAAAATAACAAATGCTCTTTCTTCCTTAGGCGACAAGATTGACAACGATCAAAAGATAAGGAAGGTGATTCGAGCTCTTCCCAAAGCTTGGGAAGTCAAGGCGACAACCCTCAAAGAGCTAAATGACAAAGAGGAGATGGACTTCTCCGGCTTCATCGGCAATCTCAAAACACATGAGATGGAGATGAAGGTACGAGAAGAAAGGGAGGCACCCAAGAAGAAATCAATAGCCTTCAAAGCCGCTCCAACAATTCAAGACGAGGATGATTCATCGGACGAGTGCGATGAAGACTTCGCCATGCTCATCCGAAAGGTGGGCAAGATGTTCTACAAGAAGGGAAGACAAAGCAATTTCCGGCGAGGGAAACCTCAAGGGAGATTTGAAAGAAAAAGAGAGGAGCCCGGTCCTTGCTTTCATTGCAAGAAGATCGGTCACCTCATTGCCGATTGCCCCGCTCTACAAGCGACCACATCCAAGAACGGGCAAAGAAAGAAGAAGGCCATGGTGGCTACTTGGGATGACACGGAGTCGGAATCCGAAGAGGAAGTCGACGCCGCGCACATGTGTTTCATGGCACATGGGGAGGATGTACCAAAGGTAACTCTAGAAAACACCTTAGAAGATGATGATTGACTATGGATGAACTTGCACATTTCTTTGAAGAATTGCAAAATAGGTATGAGATTTCACAATCTCAAAATAAGAAATTAAAAAGAGAAAATGAGGCTTTAAAACATAAAGTAGAAATAGTTGTTAAGAAAAAGATGTTTTATCTAGTGCATTTGAAAAATTGAAAAATGATTTTGATAAGCATAAACTTGCAAATAAGGGTAAAACCCCATGGTTTCAATAGATAAAAATGATTTTGTGAGATCCAAAAGCGTGTGATGCTTTGGACTCCACACTTAAAAATTGTGCATTTGATTTGAAAAAGATAGCTTCTAAATTTCCTAAGGGAACACCCCAAGGGAAACATGCACAACATGCACATACACATGCACGGAAACATACTCACACTCACAAGCATGCATACATGTATGGTAGTGGTAGAATTTATGTTTGCACTCATTGTGGCCGCAAAGGCCATCTAGAAAAATTTTGTTATGCTAAGAACAATGTTAAGAATAAATATGTTTGGGTTCGCCCCGGTACTAACCCTAAAGGACCCTCAAAGATTTGGGTACCAAAAGATCCTCCAAATGTAGGTGACACAGGTGGATCTACTTCCTCCAAGACTTAGGGGGAGACGGTGCCCGGGTGGTAGATGCAACTAAGCTCAAAGTTCAAATCTAGCTTGCATCGCTATCGAGGAGGCACCTATTTTTGGAGACTAACCGTAAATTGGTAACATCTCCATTTAAGAGTTTTTAATTTTGTATATACAATTGTTATAGGATTGCTAGTTTAGTTTTATGCTTCATTGATACATGATTAGTATAAACTTGCAACTCTAACATGATTGTATATGCCATGTTCAATTTTGATTTCTTTTTGACATGTATACATGAGTATAGAATTGTTAGTTTGTTTTTGTTCATTATTGATACATGCTTATATAGAACTACCCTTCTATCATGTTGTGTACATGCCTTGTATTAATTTTCATATCTTGTATTGTTATGCCTTATGTCATACTTGTCCACATGTCCAATTTTTGTGTATCTTTATGCATAGTTTAGATTTTGTGATTATATACTTGTATACATATAGACCTATTTTCATAAATAAAATAAAACTTTTTTGAAATTTTCATAGTTGAGCAAATACCTTAAAGATGGCAATTGCGCACCTCAACTCATTCAAGAGGAATCAAGAGGATGAAGTTCAGAACCCGTCACTGGGTATTCGGCTTCAACATCTTTATACTTTGCTTAAATATGTAAAATAAAATTAAATAGTTTTGTTGATATGATCACTAAATGAAGATTTAAAAATATTGTTGTATCCCTGAATTTTATAATATAACATATTTTTATTTGTTATAATTTTTAAAAAAATTTTTTTTGGTCAGAATATGGTAGCAGATTTTTCAGACTTACCGGTCGACTGGCCCCTAACCCCAGTCGACCGGCTCTGTCTGAGAAAAATTTTTTGATTTTTTTGTGCTACCGGTCGACTGCTGGTATAGGACCAGTCGACCGATTTAGATGCAGGACTCTCTGTTTCTTTTCGGTCGACCGGTCCCTCAATCCCAGTCGACCGATAGTCGTATTCTGGCATATATTTGACCTTTTTCCCACTGTTTCGGCTCTCTCTCTCATTTCATCTCACAGCGACCGCAGGAGCCCCTCTTCTCCAAAATTTCCTTCTTCAAATCCGTTCACCTGATCCTTAATTCTTCAAAACCCATTTCAATCTTCTCATTTCTAACTCGGATCTTCAATCTCAAGCCGATCCGTCCGTCAGATTCTCAGAATTTCTGGATTTTCAAGCTAGGGTTTCAGTTTTCTCAAAGGTAAAAATTTCGAATTTTTCACTTGTTCTTCCTTTCTAGCTTAGATCTATCACTTCCTTTGTCTTCATATTAGGTTGATTGATCATCTAGATCGTGCCATTAACTGCAAAAACCTAAAAATTGGATTTTTATCATGCCTCCAAAAAGACATCGTTCTGAGAAGGGAAAGGGCATTGCCCAATCCTCATCTCAAGCCCCTAGGACTGAACCTGTGTTCCGTAACGATCTTGCCTCTGATCGTTACACACATTTAGCCCCTAGGAATACTATTTCGGGTAGATATGTGGCTATCCAAGACTTTGAACATTTAGATATCCCCCACATACTCCGTGCTAACAATCTTGTGGATTTCTCTCCATCCGGGAGAAGGTTTACACCTCTTTGGTTCCCTATTTCTATGCCAATTTTGAATTTAGTGGGAACCGGATTATTTCCCGTGTGATGGGTAGGGACATAAACATTTCCCTAGGTCAATTTGCTAGAATTCTTCATCTTTCCACTGATGGAATAGATGTTTACTCTTATGACCTACATGATTTTCCTGAATATCCGGAGGGTGAGTCTTCACTCACCGCATCTACTCTCCTTCATCAGGATGACAATCCCGATCTAGTGAGGAATGAGATTGTGAGTCAGTATACCCTCCAATCTCAGGTCCTTGCTAAGATTGTCTTTCATAATATCGTGCCCAAATCCGGTGAATTTAGCCATGCTCGAGGTCCTGTTCCTTGATTATCTATTGCCTCCTTAAAGGCATTAAGATAAATTTCCCTCGAGTGATCGCTTCTCACATGAGTGGTGATCAGATTCGTACTGCTGGTAGGAGTCTACCTTACGGTATGCTCATTACCCATCTGCTTAGGGCTCTAGATTTTGATTTCTCTGGTCAAGCCCCTTCAAAACCCTCTTCAGATTTCAATGCTGCTGCCTTGAAGATGATGGAAGCTCAGTTGCGTCGACACGCAGCTGTGCAACCACCACCTGTTCCTGCAGCTGATCCAGCTCCAGCTCCACCTCCTGTTTTCCTGCTCCTGAGTTTCAGGGTGCTTCTGCTTCTGAGGTCCGCTCGCAGATCGAGGCACATCAGGCCTGGGTCGGTGAGCAAGTCTCTGCACTTCGTGCAGATATGGCTGCTCGTGATGCTTCTCTTCGGGCAGATTTGGAGGCTCGTGCTGCTATGGATGCTGCTTTTCGGGCGGAGGTCCGAAACGACTTGTCATATATGGCTGAGTCCATGAGATTTGTGGATGTTCAGTTCCAATCTCTGTTCTCTAAATTTGACATAGTCGTTCCTGATGGGACTCCGGGTGCTCGTCGTCTCCCTGCTGCTGGTCCTCCTTTCCCTCCCAGAGCTCGCGTCTCTGTTCCACCTCCGCGCCCCAGAGTTGATGCCGTGGATACAGAGGAGGTAGTTTCCTCTTCTCCTCAGATGATGGTGATGACCAGACGATGCCCGAGGGCTCTGATGATGACGAGGAGGAGGATGACGAGGCGACTGAGTGATGCTGCTGTTGATGCCCCTTTATTGATGATGTCAAAAAGGGGGAGAGACATTTGGAGAGAGATATTTTGTTATGTATTTGACTTATTTTGTTGTGTTGGACACCTTTATTTTTGTGTTGTGGACATGTCTTGTGTGGTATGTATTTATGTCATGTTGAGACTCATTTCCTTTTATCTATGATATGACATGTGTGGTTGATATTTTCTATGGGCATGGATATATGATGTTTATGATTTAGCAATTGTGATAATATGCCTGAGTATGATTTTTTATATATGCATATGTTGAGGGGGAGCTTCATTTGAAGACTCTACCCAAAATATCTTGTGATAACTACATATGTTTTGCCATCATCAAAAAGGGGGAGATTGTTGGCCCAAAGGCCATTATCCCGGTTATTTTGATGATAGCAAAACATATTTAGTTATGTATTTAATATTCTTGATTTTAAAGTATTTCAGGTTCAAGAAACAGATTTTAACAACTCCGCTAAAAGACTCACAAATTTGGAGTTCGCCCAACATTTGCATTCCCAAGCTAAAGCACATAGGAAGCTTCGGAATTTGCGTTGAAGAAAAGTTCAAGAAGAAGATCAAGACTTGCTTAAGAATCCAAGATTTGTACTTTGTTTATTTTCATTTTAGAATATTTTGTCAAAACTAAATAGTAGAAGTAGAGATATGGGATATCACACACACACATTTTCTAGAGTGGTTTATGGCTTCAAAATAATTTCTATTTCTATTTCCAAACTCAGTTTTAGTTGAATATATCTATTTTGGAAATACGTTTTTAGAGAGACTAGTTTTTGGGAAAAACATTTCATTGAAAATCAAGTTTTTATCAAAAGAATTTTTACCAAGTATTTTACCTTGATAGTAGTATGACACATGCTCATACTCTATGATTTTTCAAGACCAAAACATTTTATCCAAGACCCAAAACCAAAACCCAAAATTGCCCAGGTCTGTGAATTCTGATTTTTCAGAAATTCACAGTGCCCGGTCGACCGGCAGTCGACCGGCACTCGACCGACATGCACATTTGTGCATGTGCGTATCAATCGACCGGAGGTCGACCGATACTCGACCGGCCCCCAACCTGCTGCTCTCTGGAAATGCCAGTCGACCGACCCGGTCGACCGGTGAGCCCCAACGGTCGGATTTTTGACCGTTGGCGGTCGACCGACCCGGTCGACCGGTAGTCTGTCAAAAAGTCTGACAGACTCAACAGCTATTTTTTCTGACTTTTGACTTTTGGGATTTGTCTCCAACGAATCTCTTGAGCAGTTTTTGACCCCTATAAATAGGTGGTCACTTCATATGATATGACTAATGATTTTAGAGCTATCAAGTGCAATTTTACAAAAGTTTCAAAGATTTCCAAAGTTTTCAAAAGAAAAGATTTTTCTCTCCAAAGCCAAAATTTCCATCACCTTTCTTGGAGCCTATTCCTCTACTTCTCTCTAGTTTTGCACTACACAATCCCATACTCTAAGTCTATTATTTGGTTCTAGGATTGTGCTTAGTGAGCTCTTTTGTAAAGTGGTCAAGTGTGATCACTTCCATTGTAATTGAGTGAAGTTGTAGAGGCATCGGCCTCAAGGCGAGCTAGTGTGCTCAAGGTGGTGAAGTGTCATCACGGGAGACGGACAAGTGTTGTCCTTGTATTGTTGATCCGGTGGGATCCTCAATAGTGGAAATCCTTCAAGTGTGAAGGCGGGGACGTAGAGCGTGGCTCGAACCTCGGAACATATCGGCGTGTTTGCGTTTGCTCAAATTTCTCTAACTCTATCTCTTTTATTACTTGCAATTTTACATTGTCCTTTACTTGCAAGAAATATTGTATTGTGCTAATTGTTTAGAGTTAAATTTTTAAATTCCGCATAATTGCCATTATCATATAGCCATCACCTATTCACCCCCCCTCTAGGTGATTTCAAAAGATATATTTTTTGGAGGAGAACCATTAACACAGAAAATAAACCGTGTTTGATTCTCAGACGCGGTCTCAGACGCGGTCTTTGAGTTGATAACCAAGGCGCGGGTTTGATGACTCGGTGCCAGTGAGTCCTGCATTTCGGATTCTTCACTTAGAATATTTCTAATTGTGAAGAGTCCGGACGCGGACTTGAAGATTTTTCATCAGGTGCAGGTTTTTATGAATCTGGCGCCTGAGCCCAAATACTTAGAGAATTTTCATAAGTCTTGGTTTGCAAAACGCGGACTTGATCCTGGCGTTCTGTGACATCAGGTGCTGGTCTTTATGAATCTGGCGCCTGAGCCCAAGTACTTAGAGAATTTTCATAAGTCTTGCTTTGCAAAACGCGGACTTGATCCCGCTAGTCTTACGCCTGGATGCGGATTTGCAGGTCTGGATGCGGATTTGATAATTCCTGCGTCCAGCATTTCTTCTGCGTTTGGACGCAGATTCGCAGGTCTGGACGCGGATTTGATAATTCCTGCGTCCAGTATCTCTTCTGCGTTTGGATGCAGATTCGCAGGTCTGGACGCGGATTTGATAATTCCTGCGTCCAGTATCTCTTCTGCGTTTGGACTATAGACACTTAGCATTTTTGATAAGGTGTCTGATTAAATGTCCTTTTCTTTTGCAGTACCACACCCTTCTGCCCCGCTCGCCAAGAAGCGCCACTTTGGACACGTAGGTGGTGCTGACCGTGATCTGGCCTTTGTGCTACGAAGGACAGTACCTGTGACTGCTGACAAGTCACAGGAGCGCCAGAAAAGGCTCTCCAATGTTGATATGACAACCCTTAGTTTGCTTATGACCGATGCAGCATTCACAACGGATGATGCGTCAAGCTGGAGAAGCCTGCCTTCTTCTTCGGAGATCGTATCGGCGATGGCGGCTATTCCATGTATGACGGAAATTATAGATGGCTCCATCAGATAGGGGATAGAAGATTCTTTCTTTCAGACATGGAGAGGATGTTCCCGCTGTCTTATCTCCAGCACATGTCCGTCCCTCGGAAGATGACATGGGACGTTTCCCGCTACGTCCCTGAGATTACCCTTGGTGACTTGGGCTCCCAGAAGGTATACCGCCATGATGGACATGATAGGGCGGTTCTCGGCCTGTTCCCTGGGTCGCGCAAGTCTGAGCTCCCAGTTGGAGAGATACCAAAACTCGGCACTACCTTCCTCAACGCGTTTATGAAAGCGGAGGGTGATTTCCTGTTGAGTTCCGTGCGCCCGGGTGGGTTCATTCCACCGAGAAGTATTGGTGGCGCAGGATGGTGAGCTTCGTCCTTACCGATCTTGGAGATCTACTGGAGCATGTGGGACTGTACCCAGCAGTCAGGGCCGTGCAGTATGGCATCCCGCCGAGTTCTCAGAACTTCTTCGGGGTCCTTGAGCGTTACAATTCTTTGACGGGGACATTCTTCACCCCAGTCGGAGAGATGGGCCTTGCACTGCATGAGTTGCATGAGGTCTCTGGGCTGGCAACAGGGGATTCTCCCTATGAGGAATATGTCCCAACCACTGAGGAGCTCAACCTTATGAAGAAAGGGTCTCCTCAAATGTACGAGACTTATTAGGAAGTGCTATGTCATTTCCATATTTGCAGCCAGATGACCACTTGGAGGTCGGGAGGAATCAAGCAGCTGTCTTGGGCCAGTTACTTGTTCAACAATGTCAACAAGAAAGACCATCCAATACCCGACTGGCTCCCAGCTCCGACGAGGAGATTGACGACAGGATCGCCCAGGCTCCTGAAGGCTTCTACACCATGGTTTCGAACGAGGACGGTTTCGAACCTGACATGGTCTTCGAAAGCTTTCACCATCAAGCCCGGACCCCTATCTCCGATCGAGCATTGTTGGCGGGCTTCTTAATGCTGTGACTGAAGCGCTGTGTGGTGCCGACACTGCCACATGAAGTCATTGTTGCCGATGTAGTGTACCCGACGGTGCTCCTGGCCTATGGCAGTCCCACAGCCCTTCTTCCGGCCGTGGCGGCTGGCATTCAGAGCGGGTTGCGGGCGTTAACCCAGGCTTTCTGCGAACCCGGGAAGGCTGTCGACTCCCATGGCAAGCCGATCCTTGACTCAGAGGGGAAGCCGACGGTGAAGCGCCCCAACCCTCGGATCGAGCTGCCTTATACGTACCTCATGGCTTGGTACGTGATGCACTGCCCTTCCCTGATGACGCCGGTGCCTTGGAGTGAGGGTTTCGCCCCTTTTGTACGGCGGTTGGAGGGTTCGGACTGGCGTAATACTTATATGTATTTCGTCCGGAAGTGCACTTCAGATGCTTTGAACTACCAGCTCAATCGCTGCTTCCCCGAGATCCCTGGTGCATCTTTCGGAGATCTATTTACTGATTTCGCGGGCCCAGATGACTTTACGAGGTTGTCTACGGGGGTCTTCTGGTGGTTGATCAACATTCGGCCCGGATACGTGCTTTTCCGGCAAGGGACTTCATGCACAATCGAGCCGTACATGCCGAATCGTTTCGCCCGATAGTTCGGTTACGATCAACTCTACGTCGGCAATCCCAATGCTCAACTCGCCTTCGAAGGGAACTTGTTCGAAGGTGCTCGAGCTTGGTACTACAGTGTGGCCGGAGGGACAGGAGCAACTTTCCGTCTGCCTATCGAGGGATCAAAGTGCCGTATGAGCTTCAGCTTCTGCTCCTGGTACTTCCAAGTCATCCAGACACCATACTTTGTTCCGGAGTATTCATGCATTGAGAGTATCAATGCAAATCTCGAAGCAAGGTCGGAGTCCGGTAAACGCTCGCGAGGCGTCGAGCAGTACCTGAAGGCTCTGAGGGAGGTCGGGAGAAGGTCAAGGGAGGAGCCGCGAGCAACAAGGGCGGAGCCGCGACCAACCAGAGCTCGACAGGCGGTGGGCAAGCGTCGTCAAGGCTCTACTTCCATTGCTGAGCCTGCCCCAAAGAAGGTTCGAAGAGACTTGACGGCTACAGTCTCTCGATCTGCGGACATCCCTTCTGGTGTTGGGGAGCCGAGGGAGGAAGAGGTGGACAAGGATGACACTCCCTTGGTCCATGCCCGCAGGTTACACCGCAGGAGCCTCAGGATTGCAGAGGAAGGGGAGCCTGCTGACAGACCCACCGCCACTGACGAGACCGAGCATCTCGAGGTCGATATAATGAGCGGATGCAATGTTGAGATTCCAGGGATCTCAGCTCAGCCTGAGTCTTCCTCAGCTCAGAGGAGGGATGAGGCACAACAGCCTGGGTCTCCTTCTGTCTTCATCTCCAGTCCTCGGATGGTTGACCCCAGCCCTACCACTGGGGTGTTTAGAGGCAAGACTTCGGCTACCGAGGCCTCTCGCGTTGAACTGTCGTCTTCCTTATCCGCAGAGGAAAGCGATTTTGAGGATGAGGTCGACTATGGTGACGAACCCGCTCCTCCTGATCCGAGCAAATTCTCACACATCTCGGAGGAGGAAATACATGGGTGCGAGCCGGCGACGATGTCACCACCAGCGGTTGCTCCTGCTGAAGGTACTCTTTTCACCTTCTGACCTGATTTCCTTTTCATTTTGAAGAGGAGGCTTTAACATTCTCCTTTTATGCTGCAGGATTAGCTGAGGATACCGAGGCTGCAACCTCCTCGCATATCGAGATGGTGCAAGAGTTGACCCAGCCGGAAGGAGTTGAGGCTCCAGCTGCCGAGCCTTCTACTCTGCAGGAAGAGGAGGCCATCACTGAAGTCAGGGAGACTTCTCCTCTGCAGGGTTCGCCCAAGGATTCGACATCTCTGGACCTCCAGCTTGGTAAGGAAGTTTTGATGTCCCGGATGTTTCTCTTTTTACCAATCTGGCTAATGTTGAGATAACTTGCAGAGAGAACCGAGGGGGCCCAGGTAGAGAGTCTGACGGTCAGTGTCCCTCTGGAAGGCCACACGGCCCAAGCCTTGGCTGAGGTTTCTGAGGAGGTCGAGCTCACTACCCTGTCATCGGCTGTGGAGGTTCCTGCAGAGGTGGTACCCCAGAAGCGCCAGTGGCTGCTTCTGCTCTTGCCGTACCCGTGGTCAGCTCAACTCTTGCACCAACAGAGCCGATCTACATCCCCCACCCCGTGATAGAGAGGGGATCGGGGAGCACTTCGGATGATGATATCATGGAGCTTTTGACACGCCAGGCGGTGCAGCAGTTCCTTACCTCAATGCGAACATGCATCGATTTCGTCCTGACTAGGGGTAGCTCCCTTGACTTCACCCAGATGTTTCTCGGAAACCAGGTCGAGAACTTCAAGTTGGCCGGAGGCCCTTCGCTAGCCCAGGCGAGTCAGCTGCTGGTGGATCAGCTGGGACAGCACTTGAGAGAGCTTCGGTCCCTGGAGGATGATGCCGGTTCATCCCACGAAACCCAAGAAACGCTGAACAGGCTCCTTGTTGCTCAAGAGCAGGAGCGAAGAGAGGTGGAGGAGAAGATCACCGATAGCACTCGTCTTCTTGAACGTGTCCAGGCTGATCACCAAAGGCTGGCGATTGAGTCCGAGGAGTCAGAGACGATCATACAGGCCGCAAAGCAGGCTATCCTTGACTCTCGGGCTGTTATAGCCAGGGCTGAGGCCATGATTGTCTTCAACGAACAAAGACTTGCTACCTCTGAAAAGAGGCTAGCGGAGTTAGAGGTTGCCAAGGCGCAAGCTGAAGCGGACCTCTCTGTTCGTTCGTCTGAGCTGGAATCCCTCCGAGTGCAAGCGCAGGGATTTTTGTCTGAAGCGGATCTGCGGGCCCGAGCTCTCATGGAGGTTGAGAAGGCGCGTCAACATAAGATACATCGCCTTAGAGAGCAAATCTGTTCTTTGGCGGACCAGGACTTGTAGCCTTCTCTCTTTTTTTTTTTTAGAAAAGGACACTCTGTTCACTAAGAGTGTTTTGTATTAACTTTTATCATTTTTGATATAATAAAAGTCTTTGAAGTTTTTGGTTCCACCTCCTTTGTTGCCTTGCTGTGGATGAATTTGACCTCTTGATCACAATCTTTGATTAACTGACTGTGAATGCTGAACTTAGGTGAGACTAAGTTCTTTAAGTGAAACGCGGTGTTTGACCCATGGGACCTTAGGCAGAACTAAGCCCTTTTGATGAGACGCGGTCATCAGTTCATAAGGACTCAGATAGAACTAAGTCCTTTTGATGAGACGCAGCGTCAATTCATAGAGAGACGCGGTCATCAGTTCATAAGGACTCAGATAGAACTAAGTCCTTTTGATGAGACGCGGCGTCAATTCATAGAGAGACGCGGTCATCAGTTCATAAGGACTCAGATAGAACTAAGTCCTTTGATGAGACGCAGCGTCAATCCATATGGAGACGTGGCGGCGTCAACTCGCAGAGAGAAACGCGGCTTTGAGTAACGCGAGTCTGTCCTGCCAATGAAGACGCGACGCGAGGGACGCAGCCTTGTGTATTTCCCATTAATCTCAGAATGGGCTAAGTCTTTTGCTGAGTCAAGTGCTTTCCCTTAAACTGGGCCCTGTTTGCTGAAAGGACGCGATTCTGAGTCACGCGGACTTTCCTTTGGAACGCGGGTGGATGTCATTCATTATGAAAAAGGAGACGCGGGTTCCAGGACGCGGTTTTCCCATCTGCGTATCGATGTAACTTCCAGGCCTGACATAAAGATTTTATGAGATCTTTGAAAGTCAAGTCTGCACTGACGATTGAAAGTCAAGTCTTCACTGGCGATTGAGAAATCGGATCATCCGTTGTTTCCCGAAGCAGTTGTCCACGCGTCGGTTCTTCATTGGACTGGGGCGTTAATACCCTTTAATGTAAAACCGGTGCTGGCGGTTGGAGACCAGCGTCTTCAACATTTCCCGAAGCGACCCTTCAAGCGTCAGCGTCCCATTGGACTTTGACAATCGTGCGGCCATTAAGGCCGACGGTTCCCATTGATGACCCATTAATGACGGTTACCAGGAGCGGCCTATAAATAGGGGTTCGCCTTCTTTAGCAGTCCCGATTTTAGACCATTTTTCCTTTTAAGAGAACGATTGCTCTGAGAACTTCCGCTTTCTTCAGAGTTTCTAACAGGGGCACTGTCTTCATGGATGAAGACGACTCCAGGGAAGAAGATGACCCAGAGCTTTCATGCTTCTGTTTGGTCTCTTCAGGACAAAGTGTCTCTCTGATCACCTTCAATGTCCATATTCTGATGCAGAGAGTTAAACTCTTGACAGAGGCCTCTACTGGTATGCCGTCCCGACTTGCCGTGATGTTTCTAGTCCACCCAAGTTTGCACTTTGGCATCATCATCATCTGGGTTTCCTCATGAAGTCTGAGTTGGTGCATTCCTTCTGGAATTTGCGCCGCCGACTTAAACTTCCTTGGACGCGAGTACAGAAGTCTTTGGCACTTGGCGCTGACTTTGTTCATGAAGCTCGCGTTTTAAGGCCACTGACTTGGATGAATTCCAACTCGGGCTGAGGGTTTCAGACCCGAATTTTGCAACCCCTGTTCCCTCGACAGGGAGATGGCAATTTTCGGCGTCTGAGTCCTTTTCGCACCTTGTGTTTTAGGCGCGGGCGCAAAATGAGACCGCGTTTGAATCCTGTGTGTTGGCACAGTTTTGATTCGCGTCTGCTTCTGTTGACGCGGTATTTTGACTCACTGCGCGGGCTCGTTCCCGCGTCTGAAGTCTTCGACAATAGCCGCGTCTGTCACTTAGTTTTCTTTGTTGAAGTATACTAAGTTTCAGATTTTCTAACCCCCCTGTTTATTCCTTGTAGGTAGGCTTGATCGTCCTTTTTCAGGTTCGCTGGGTCCCTTTAAGAATATTTCAGCCAGCGGACTTGTTCGACGTTCGTCCACAAGGGAATA
The DNA here is from genome assembly GCA_038442645.1 of Agave tequilana. NCBI lineage: Eukaryota > Viridiplantae > Streptophyta > Magnoliopsida > Asparagales > Asparagaceae > Agave > Agave tequilana. The sequence continues at coordinate 16,486 of JAVJIF010020544.1, forward strand.
TATTATGGTCCTCGTCGTCCACAAGGGAATATATTATGTCCCTGACGAGGACTCGACCCTCGCCAAGGTCTCTTCAGATCCACTGCACCGGTCATGCCTGCTGGCAAGAGATGGTCAGGGTAAGTATGGCGGCGAGGGGGCTACGGTGGATAAGGTGGCAGATAGGATCCTCTTCCTCTCCCACTCCAGAAGTAACATCGAGGACTCCTCATGTCTGCTGGATGGTCTGCTGGGGAAAGAGATGCTCATGAACGAAGGGTTGCAGGACTTTCTGCTGCCACCAGACCTCAAGAACACCATTGCTCTTAGCTTAGTCAGCTAGGGCTCTTTCGGTGTTTACATCATGCATCGTGGTGCAACCAGCTTCTGATCGTGGCCACAATTTGGCACTTCTTCAGCCACCGTGCACTTGGAATTAGATGCGGCTTCAAGGAGTGAGTGCAACCTCTGAGAGAGAGAGGGACTTCTTTGTACTCCTTAATTGTAACACTCAATCTTATTGTATAAGAGAGCGTTTTTACTGTAACACTCAATCTTATTGTATAAGAGAGCATTTTGTATCACTTTCATATGCTTGGAAATAAATAAAAGTGACACTTGTCTTTTTGCCTATTTCATTTTTTTGAACTTTTTGTCTTCAGTTAAACTCATAGAAGCAGAAAATCTTTGACTTTGTCAAAATTATGATGATAATCTTAATAAGTCAAATTTTGTAGGGAAAGATCCTATTTCAGGAACTTTCACAATACTATCAGAGGTGTAATATTAACTTGACAGAGATGAAATAATTTTTTGGTGGACCTGCCACTTTATAAGAGAAAGTGACAAGTAGAATTGGTACCCCCAGGGAGGGTGAACTTTTATCGAGTGTTTGGGATTAACTTGATTGAGCTCAGCTGGGGATTTGATGGAAACACTGTTGATGGTGTAGTATTAACCTAACAATGTTTTTAGGTAGACTTGTTATTCTGTTGAAGAGGATAACAAGTGAGACTAGACTCGTGGGGAATCTAGGAAAGTTTGTTACCGTTAGAGGTGTGATATTAACTTAACGGGTTGAAAGTGGTCTTGTCAGAAGTGTAATGTTAACTTGACAAGGATGTGAGTCAGAGGTGTGATATTAACTTAACTCAGAAGTGTCACTGTCATAGGTGTAATGTTTAACTTGACAGTGAGGGTAATGCTAGAGGTGTAATGTTGAACTTGGCATTGGTCATCTCGGCTTGTATAAGGAAGTCCGAGGGAAAGTCATGGCCATAGGTGTATTGTTTAACTTAGCAATGACTTGATGCTAGAGGTGTAATGTTAACTTAGCATCATCCATTTCAGCTTCGATATGGAAGTCTGAAGAAAAGTGACTGTCAGAGGTGTAATATTAAACCTGACAGAAACCTGATTACTGTTTAGAGGTGTAGTGTTAAACTTTAACAGTAATTTGTCAGAGGTGTAGTATTAACTTGACAAAAATTGACTCATGATAAGAGCAATTTGAGGACCTGTCATTCTATTGGTGAGAATTGACAAGTGAAAATTTGAAGTGCCAGAGGTATAGTGTTAACTTGGCAAATTTGAAAGTTTGATACTCCGTGTAGAGTTGACAAATAAAATTTGTACTCGACAAGGAATATTGAAAAGTTTCCATTACCAGAGGTATAGTGTTAACTTAGTAACGGTTGTATTTTGTAGACCTACCATTCTGTGGATGAGAATTGGTAAGGGATTTTGGAGGAAAGAGTGGAGCCAAGTCCACTTAGGATTTTTAGCAAACCCTCAGCTATCAACGGATTTGAGGTGCCTTTACCAACTACCGTTTAAGTTGGGCTAGCCATGTTATTCCCCTCAGCATGATGAGTTGTCGAAAACTTATGTTGGGCTTAGAGGCCAACATTTTCCTCTATCCTTAGCCGTCGGGGGCGTCGGATGTTATAATGAAGAAATTCTTCTTACTTTGATCAGAGGTGTACTTTTAACTTGATCAGCGGAAGAATACCATCTAAGGATAATATTTTTTTAGGAACCTGCCATTGATCGGCATCATGAGTGTATCGCCATTTGAGGTTATGAGGCGATATGACCCATTCGAGTAGACTGTCTCTACTACAAATGGTCCTTCCCATTTGGGTTGAAATTTTCCTTTTGTCTTGTGCGTCATTACCATGGGTCTTCTGACGGCTAAGACAAGATCGCCTTTCTTGAAAGTTCGCATTTTAACTTTCTTGTTGAAGGCTCTGGTAATTCGAGCCTGGTAGAGCTCGATTTGCTGTTGGGCCTGCAGACGCTTATCGTCTAAGGCTTCCAATTCTTGGAGTCGCTGTCGATGCTTCTCCTCTGTTGTCATCTCCGCTGTCAAGGCGACGCGTAGAGATAGAATTTGGATTTCCAGTGGGAGCACGGCTTCGCATCCGTATACCAAACAAAACGGCGTGGCTTTAGTTGGGGTTCGCACAGTTGTGCGGTAAGCCCATAAGCATTCACCCAACTTGTCGTCCCAGTCTCGTTGACTTTTCGAGACGAACTTCTTAAGAAGCTTGCCAATAGTCTTGTTGAAAGCTTCTGCGAGGCCATTAGCGGCAGGATAGTATGCCGTTGAGGACACACTCTGGATTCTGAACTTAGCGCAGAATCTTTGGAAAGCCTGGCTGATGAACTGGGGTCCATTGTCATGGACAATTTGCCGAGGTACACCGAAACGGTAAATAACGTGATGTTTCACGAACTTGATCACGTTAGACGATTTTACCTCCTTCAAAGGAATGGCTTCGGCCCATTTAGAGAAGTAATCGGTTATTGCCAAAATAAACCGATGTCCTTTTGATGATGGTGGGCTGATAGGGCCAACCACATCCATCCCCCACATTTCAAATGGCCAGGTAGAGGTTGTAGAGTGGAGATACCCTGATGCTTGATGGATGAAATCGCCATGCACTTGGCAAGCGTGGCATCTTTTAGCATAGGTGACGGCGTCGGCAACCATCTTGGGCCAATAGTAACCCAATCTTTGGAGTCGATGTGCCAATTTTGGGCCAGGTTGGTGGGCTCCACATATACCATCGTGGGCTTCTCTCAATACCTCTTGGGTTTCTTTTGGTGAAAGGCACCGGAGTAAGATCCCGTCATGCGATCGACGAAACAATGTTCGCGTAATCGCATTATAATAGAATTTGGGGGCTTTCTTTCGAATGGCAGCCGCCTCTTTGGTGTCTTCAGAAGAATGTCGTATAAGACGAAATCAATGTAGGGGAATCGTCAGTCTTTAAGCTCTGGACCGGTTGACAATTCCAGTACTTCTTTGCCTTGACAATCTCCCTTTGACTCCTGATAGCCCTCGAGAGCATTTCTCGGGCAATACAGGTCGTGGCTGTAGACGAATATCTTCTCCATTGCTCCGGCTGGAAGAGCTAAGGAGGCCGCGAGGGATGCGAGTGCATCCGCGTGCGCATTTTGCCTGCGCGGTACATGGTCGATGTAGAAGCTTGTAAATCCCTCGGCCATGCGGATAGTTGCGTTGTGGTAGGGTACTAGGTCCTCATGTCTGACTTCGTACTCCCCGCGAACTTGGCTGACGATGAGTTTAGAGTCGCCGTATGCCTCGAGATTTTTAACGCCAATCTCATCGGCGAATTGCATCACAATCAAAAGAGCGTTGTACTCCGTCACATTGTTGGAACAAGGCTCAGTTAATGAGACAGCTCGGGAAATCACATAATTTTGTGGGGATACGAGTACTACTCCTACCCCTGCTACTACATGTTCCTTTGGGCTTGTTCTTGATGCACCGTCGAAGAAAAGTTGCCATACTTGACTTTCGAACGATGTCTGAGTCAGGCAGACTTCAGCAACTTCATCTGGGAGATCCTCGTAGACTTTGGCTGCCCTCGGATCTGGGTGCGCAGCTAGGAAATCCGCCACCGCTTGTCCCTTAATGGCCTTTTGTGGTAAAAAGTGCATCTCATATTGGGAGAGCAATATGGCCCATTTTGCCAGCCGGCCGTTTAATGATGAAGGTTTAGTCATAAGTAACCTCAGGGGGTTGACATTTGATATGACGTTTATAGTTTGGCCTACCAGATAGTGCCGCATTTTCTGAATAGCGAACACTAATGCCAAACATTCCTTCTCGATCGGGTTGTATCATTGTTCTACTCAAATAGTAGATTGCTTGTTCTCGTCCTTGATCATCATTCTGAGCTAGTAGAGCTCCCAAAGAATGATCCATTGCCGGACGTACACTAGGAAAGGCTTTCCGGATACCGGAGCTGCAAGGACTGGTGGTTGGGTGTGGTATTGCTTGATTTCCTCGAACGCTTGTTGGCAGGCGTCATCCCAAATGAATGAGACACCCTTCCTCATTAACTTAGCGAAGGGTTGGCATCTTCCGGAGAGGTTTGAGATAAACCTGCGGATGTACGCCACTCGTCCTTGCAACCCCCTGAGTTCTTTGAGATTTCTCGGGGGTTGCATCTCCTGGATAGCGCGGACCTTTTCCGGGTCCAAGTGAATTCCGGTGGATGTTACAACAAATCCTAAGAATTTGCCACTGGCCACCCCCAGGAAGGACTTTGTGAGATTCATCTTCAATTGATGAGCCTGCATGATGTCGAAGACCACCTTCAGGTCCGCTATGTGATCACCTTTAGTGCGGCTCTTTACCGCAATGTCATCAACATAACATTCCACCGTTTTGCGTATTTGCTGATGGAAAATGGCGTTCATGGCCCTTTGGTATGTTGCCCCTGCATTTTTCAGTCCGAAGGGCATGACGGTGTAGCAATATACCCCTAGAGGTGTCCTGAAGGAGGTATGCTTTTCGTCATCAGGATACATTTTGATTTGATTGTATCCTGAGAATCCGTCCATGAAGGACATTCGTTCGAATCCACAAGTATTGTCAATCATGACATCTGTGATTGGCAGTGGGAATTCGTCCTTGGGACAGGCATCGTTCAGATCACGAAAATCGATGCAGATTCGGATCTTTCCGTTCTTCTTGGCAACGGGGACGATGTTGGCTACCCAGTCGGGATGTTGTTCTTCCCTGATGAAGCCAGAATCTATAAGCATTCTGACTTCTGATTGAATCGCCTCCATCATCTCTGGGCGGAATCGTCGCTGTTGTTGTTTGACAGGCTTTACGTCCGAATTGATGTTGAGGCGGTGCATAGCCACTTGAGGATCAAGTCCGGGCATGTCTTCATAATTCCAGGCGAAGACGTCTATATACTCTTGTACAAGAGATATTAGATCCTTCTTCTCCAAAGGCGACAGGCCGTCACTTATGAAGATGGGCTTAGGATTGGCCTCATCTCCTAGATTGACTTGAACAACCTTGTCTTCTGTGGGTGGATCGCGCTGTTCAAAGCGGGTATCCCAAAGAGTATTTAAATGTTTGATCCAAGGATCTGTATCAGATTGGATCATTTCTTCATCTCCGTCTTTCAGGTGGCTTGTTGAAACCATGTTCACTGAAAGTTCCTTGAAGATGTTGCCGACACTGACATCTGACTCCCAAGATGATGTGTCTGAAGAGTAATCGTTGCTCAACAATTCTTGAGAATCAGAGGCTGATGGGACCGGAGTCGATACATAGCCCAACCCCCGGCGCGTCTGATGATAATAATCAGGGGCCTTCCCTTTCGGCACAAAGGATCGAAGCAGCGTCCTCCTTCCTTTGCCGAAGTTCAACCCAGGTCTGTTGGTCAGGTCGTACCCCATGCATCTCATCATTTTGAGTGCTTTTGGTTCATAATGACCGAACTGAGGGGATTCCTCCTCACTTCCCGAGTCTTCGCAGGGCATTGGCTCAGACGAGATTCGCCCAAAAAGAATTGGTTTTTGGCCTTTTTGTCTTGTTGGAACCATAAATATAGATTCTTGCGCATTACCATTATCTTGGTAGGTCTCGAAGGACGACTTCACTGGTACATGCAACGATGTCAAAGCATCTACTGCCGACCAGGGGTCATCGTCTACTTCGGTGCTAGTGTCGATGGTACTGAATCAGAAGCAAACACAGAAAAATGCGCAAAATCTAAATCTTCATTAATATACCAACCGCCTACATCGTCGGTGGTATTATCAACATCGAGCTTATTGGTGCTCTTTACAAGTGGTTCTAACTCCCACAGGCACTCTTCTTTCTCGGGCTCGGTGTCAGCTTCGTTACCAGAGTCTGGCTCCTCTGGTCGCGGGACTTCATCCGTCTCCACCGGATCTTGGTACAACAAAGAGTCAGTGAAATAATTCTCGACCCCTTTGAACGGATACCTTTCGGCCATCAACGTCTGCACCTTTCCACTCCCGTCAATGTATTTCATGACTTGGTGGAGAGTGGAGGGAACGATGGAGTTGCGATGAATCCACGGTCGTCCCAGTAATAGATTGTAGGAAGTGTCGGCGTCGATGATGTAGCATGTCACTTCCGACTTGAGGCTTCCAATCTGGCATTTGAGCTTGATTTTCCCCATCGGACGGGTCTGGTTGGCATTGAACCCATAGATAGTTGTCTGAGTAGGGCTCAAACGATGAGTAGGAATGCCCAGATGTTGCATGACCCGGCGAGGCATGATGCTCAACGCGGACCCTGGATCTACCTGAATGCGGTTCACCTCAGACGATCCAATATACCCTGTGAAATACAGGGGTCGATCATGCTTCCCTTTAACCTGCATATCATCTGCTGTGAAGGTAATGCAGGGAGCATTTGGGGAGGTGTGGAGGCAATCCTCTACATCTTCCTCCTTCGGCACCTGGGTCATGAAGACCTCGGCATTTGCCAGAGCTTCTTGTAGAGCTTCTCTGGTTGACTTTGATAGTCTAAGAAGTTCATACAAGGTAATGCGTGCCGGAATGTTGGCTAGTTGAGCCAGGACATCAAAGCGGTAAGGCGCCGTGGATCCTTCTGCGATGCCCTTTTGAAGGGCTCGAGAAAATCGAGTCTCCTTCTGTTTCTCCACAGGTTGTTTTGTGGAGGGCTTAGTTGGCTCTGCAGCTGGTTGTGGAGGGACTATCGCCATCTCGCCATACTGCTTCAAGTACGGCTGTCCCGAACGGGTTCCCGCCATCGGTTGGTTGGGCTCTGCGGCCAAGACTATTGTTTCCTCCTCTGAGTCGGTTAACGAGGGAACATCAGTCTCGGCTTCTCGAGAGGAGGCACCCACCACATTGCAGGATGAGGCCTTTGCCTTGCCTTTGGATTTCCTGTTGCTCACAGTAGTCCATTGCTGTTCATTGACAAGGTCAGGGTGGACCCACATGATTTCCCCTTGAGGTGTAGGGACGGGTGCCAAGCCTTTCGCTTGCTGCCGGTGAGGGTCTGTGTTGACCACTCTCAGCTCTCCTCTTGGAATAGGGGCCACCCCCGCAGGCGTTGGGGGTTGTCTTCCGAACTGAAGAACTGACGTCACATTAGCCGTCACCTTCTTCTGCTCTGGTCGGAGCTTTAACACCTCCGCGTCAATCAGAGCTTGAAGGATGTCCTTGAAGACGTAGCAGCTCTTAGTAGGGTGCCCCAGCATCCTGTGGTACAAGCAATAGGTGGGATTGTCGGTCTTGCCGACTTCCTCGGGGCGCCTAACTTCAGGGAGCTTCAGTCGGTTGCTCTTGTTTAGTAGTTTAAAGAGTGAATCGACATGTTCCTCCTTGAAGGAATATTGCTTGTTGGCGCGAGGCTGACTTGAAGAGCCACTCGCCTTGCCTGATTGAGATTTGGCGGGAGACTTGGTCTCCGTTACCAAATTATCCTTCCGCTTTGTTTGGGGGGATGTGTCCGGCGCACGCCTTGTCGACCTTTCCGGCCTAGGCTTACCTTCCTCCGCTCTGACGCGGGCGACAATCTCCTCAGCCTGTTCACCTTGTTGGACTAATTGCTTCCAGGTGCGGCTTTCAGCAACTCCTATTTGAGCAAGGAGTGAGGTTTGGAGATTGTGGCGGCATGTTTCCACCAGGGTGGCCTGGGTCATACCGCTTGGACACCGGAGTGCCACGTTCCGAAACCTTTCCACGAAAGATTTGACGGACTCCCCTTTTCACTGTTTGGTAGCCAAAAGAGTGGGCATCGTGACTTCGGAGTCATCCTCGAAGAAGCGTGTTAAGAACAGCTTCTCCAAATCGTCCCAGTTCTTGATAGAACCTTCTGGGAGCTTCATAAACCATTCAAAGGCCAACCCTTTCAGGGTGCCGATGAACAGGCGCGCCAGGATGGCGTCATTATCTACTACATTCCCGGTTTGAGATTTGAAGTAATAGATGTGCTGGTTGGGTGACCCCTTCCCATCAAAGGCTTGGAGAGTTGGAGCTTTGAACTTGGGCGGGTACGGAACCAAGTCCCATTCAGCCGGGTAGGGCCGGACCACTCCTGCTTCTTGGAGGTCTTTGCGATTAGCAAGGGCCTCGAGGCGTCGCTCCAGTTGACTCATTCTTTTAGCATGAGCCCTCCCCGGATCTTGGTCGCCCTTTACTTGCGACGAGGACTTGGACGAGCCGGAAGTAGATCGCCGCGTCTCCTCAGAAGGTTCGGAAGATGAGCTTTCTCCCTTTGCCCTTTGACTTTTTAGGAGGAGACCTTCTCCTGTCTTCGAGCAGCTGTGCAATCGCCTGCTTAAGGGAGTTGATAGATTCCTGCTGAGAAAGAATCATATCCATTTGTGCCTTCTGGATCTGCTCTAAACGTTTAGCCGTCTCCTCAGGAGTGCCTGTCATGTAGGCAGAGGTCTCCTTCTCGACGGAAGAGTTCGAAGCCCTTGATTCCGCTACAGCGGAGTGAGAATCATTCATTTTAATGCCATGGGCTAAGACATTATAGTCAATTGGGGGAATGGCCCCAGTCCAGGTGCGAGTGTGTCGGTATACTCCTTCCGGTTCAGAGTCAGACTCGTCAGAGCTGACTGCAGGTTGTTTTTCCTTGCTCCTGCTTGTCATATTCGCAGTGAGCTCCGGGTACTCAACGTCAGAGAAGGTTCTCCTTCTGTGGGAGCATCTTCTTTTAGCTGACGGGGGAATCAGGGTCAGCTGTCTGACTAAAGACTGCTGGTGCACGCCTGATCCGCAACGGCTCTCAGAGAGCATATGGATGAGCCGTTGGCAGCAACACGATGAAGTGGCCTGATTGGCACTTCTTTTCTTCGTCAAATAATCCCTCAAGTCCATGGGAGGGGATTGAAAAGGTTAGCCTCGCAACGTCGAAGACGGGAGGCATCCATGTGCCGTACAGCCTGGACGCAGGCTTCAGGGACGCGGTTCTCGCGCCGCAGCTGTTCAGCGCGCGTCTGGCGTCTTGTTGAGACAAGACGCGCCTGTCGCGTTGCTGCTTGGTGTGTCGGGGCAGAGACACTTGAGAGAGAGTGGGCTGTTGGGCCCCACGTCTATAGGCGCGTGCCTCTTGTGCTTGACAAGGCGCAGAGGCTTCACCTTGGTGTTTGGTGAGTTGGTCCTCAGAGGACCTAACTAAAGGAATCTCGCGTTTGGGCCGCCAAACGCGGACTTCGCGGGGCGCGAGCAAGGCGCCAGTTTGTATGCTGCGTCCAGCCTCAGTCAGACAACCAGAGGTTCCAACTTGCAGCTGGCGCGCGTGTCTCCTCTGTCGACGCTCAGCGTTCCGGTTGCGTCGCGGTGGTGGAGAGAGACCAACAACATCCTGATGCTGAACATCAGAGATTTTAACCACGCGGGTCTCCTGAGAGACGCTGACGCAGGTGTTCTGTGCGACGCGGTTGGTCGCAAAGGCAGTTGTGCCTGGGGCCACGCGGGCCTTCTGAGAGGCGTCGGCGCGTGCACCTTGCTTGGCACAGTTGGCAACAGGGGCGCTCGAGAGAGCCACAGATCGGGCTTCGGGGCCATTCCCTGTCGAGACCCGGCGGCAGACGCGGGTCTTTGGGCTCTTGGAGCCGGAAGAGAGAAACTCTTCGTACTTCGCCTGGTCGAACTCGACAATGAGCGATTCGACCATCTTCCCCTTACGGAGGACGTCATCCTGCACCACGATTTGCTCATCAGTGACAAATGTAGTCCCCAGCGGAGTCGCCATCTCTTGTACGCGCCGGAAAAGAGAGAAGAGGAAATGCTGTAAAAATTTTCCTTGAATCAGATGAAAAGATTACAACAAAAATAACTTTTCCTTCCAGTTACAAGGGAGGGAAGATGTTGAATCTTGAATCCCCCCTTTGTTTAATGCTGGGTTCTTCGTGTGGCGGTGGAGAGTGAATCTTGTTCTCCGTTGACCGGATGACCGTCGGGATCGTCAGGGATCTCCTCTTCGGCTGGTAGAAAGAGTAGCACAGCTCTTGTCTACCAAAACTCTCAAAGAGAAGGTAGGCAAAGAGTAGCTTGTATGCAGCAAGCTTGACGAAGAGTTGAGCTCTCTCCTGTCTCTGTCTTGTCGTCTGATTGCCTTCTGCCTTCTAATTTTCTTCTGATCTCCAATTGCCCGTCGCTTGCCGATCACCAATTGCCACTCTCTTCTCATTGCCTCGACCTCATAGCAAACGAGGCTATTTATAGAGTTCATAGGGGGTGAACGTGCCCCCTAAAATGCTCCACGATGAGGGGCTGACCTCCCCACTTCCCGCTATGTGGGCGGTGACTGGCCCAATAACCAGGGCGATTATAACCGAGGCGCGGGTCTGGACCCTCTCGCCTTGATGCTGAGACGCGGGTGTCGAGCCCACGCGCCTTGATGCTGAGACGCGGGTGTCGAGCCCACGCGTCTAGAACTTGAGACTCTGCTTTTTAATGGCTTGTCTTCTAGTGATTTTTGGACAACCTACACTCCCAACTGCGGTGAGGATGTTTCTGCACTCGTATTCATCAGCAGACTGTAAATTTCTTACCCCCTGTATAAGCATCTACTGAAGAACGATGTCACTCAGATGAGTGAGGTTTTATCCCGAACTCACCCCTACATCCAATTGGAAGAAGCAGTGAAGAGCTCTGACAACCACCCCGCTAAAAGCGATGACGACGGAGAAAAGTCAAAGCCGCAGTAAGAACCTACTACCGGGCCCAGGAACTCGAACCGGGGGCAACCCGCCTACAAGAGACATGCTCTCTCGATTCTTTCACTGAACCCGCTCTGAGCCTTCAAGCCGACATAGCACTTTACTCCTCTCTGTCTCCCCCATCAACGAGATCTTCAACACCATCAAAGACTAACCATGGGTCAGGCGCCCGAGACCAATCGGTACATCCTACATCTCCAAAGTAGAAGAGTATTACTCCTATCACGACAGTAAATGGCACAATACCATCCATTGGTGGAGCCTCCGGAAATACCTGAAAGAGCTCATCCGCCAGGGCTTCCTCAAAGAATATGTCCTTACCCCCTTACCCCTGAAGCAGCCTCCGGATTAGTATAGACGAACGCTCCGTCGCCTGCCCAAGTATAATACATGATCACCAAATATCTTAACACATCTTTGCGGTCTGGAACACCTTAACTACGTAGACCTGAGCATGAACAATTTTGGGGCATCGGCAGTCCAGAGTTCATTGGCTCATTTCACAGTCTCAGATATCTTAACCTCTCTAGAGCTGGTCTTGGTAGTGTGATCCCTTATCAACTTGGAAATCTATCGAGATTACAATATCTTGATATCTACAACGCTTATGATGCTCTTGAACTCTACATCGATGATGTGTTTTGGATTTCTGGTCTTTCTTCTCAGCAACATCTCAGCATGAAGAACATGAAGCTTCGGAAGGCTGCGAAGGTGGAGGCACTAAACATGCTACCTTCCATCATCAAGATAAGTTTATCTGGGGGAAAAGATACCATTTCACTATCTCTCCCGCAAGTTAACTTTACACATTTTTCTGTCCTTGATCTTTCTCGGAACTTAATTCCTTCATCAGTGATTCCTCAGTGGTTGTTTAATATAAGCAACCTTAGATACATTGATCTCAGTTACAACCTTTTCAGGAACTCAATTCCAGATGCTATTGGGAATTTAACTTCCCTCAATGTCCTAGATTTGACCAAAAATGTCCTTGAAGGTCCGCTACGAAAAGAACTGGGAAGACTATGCAAGCTGCACACACTAAAGCTTTCAGGGACCAATCTCGGCAGGGGCCTGACTGAACTCTGGGGACTTTTTTCTGGATGCATCAGAAACTGCATTGAGAATCTGGACTTATTGGAGACTCAACTCAGTGGTTATTTGCCTAACTGGTTAGGGGAGTTATGGATGCTGAGAAGTCTGTTTTTGAATTTGAACTCACTCGCTGACTCTGTCCAGAATCATTAGTGAGACTATAGAGTTTGCAGCAATTGAATCTTTCCTTCAATAAGCTGAATGGGACCCTTCCGGGAAGCCTTGGGGGACAGTCAGATCTGGTTTATTTAGATCTAAGTGCAAACCTTTTGGAGGGTACCTTTCTGAAAAGCCTTGGAGGGTTTTCAAATCTGATTCAATTAGATCTAAGCGCAAACTTTTGGTGCTAATCTTTCAAGGTTAGAGCATCTAGACTGTCACCAAACAAACTAGTTCTAAAGGTGAGTCCAGCCTGGGTTCCTCCATTTCAGCTAAAGTACATCGGTATGGGCTCTTGCTTGCTCGGGCCCCAATTCCTAGTGTGGCTTCAGGCACAAGCAAACCTGTCATACCTAGACATTTCCAATACTGGTATTTCAAATGTTTTGAATGTGTTTTACAACACAGGAGATGGATTTTCATGGTTGAATATCTCTGGCAATGGAATCCATGGCAGGTTGCCCTACCTAGATGACTTTACTTTCTCAGAGTTAGATTTGAGTTCCAACTACTTTTAAGAACCCTTGCCAAATCTTTCTTCAACTGTGACATTCTTAGATCTATCAAAAAACTCATTTTCAGGGTCAATTCATCAAGGGATTGGGAAGAGTATGCCAAATATGGAATATCTTACGCTTTTTAGAAATAAGTTGAGTGGTGATATTCCTCCATCTTTGTGTCTTCTAGATAACTTGTATTTTCTTGATCTCTCAAGAAATCTCTTATCATGAGAGCTCCTTGATTGCTAGAAATTATTCTCTATTTGGGTTCTCAATTTGTTGGCAATAATCTATCTGGAGGTATTTCTTCCACATCTGGCTCCATAGCTTCAGTTAAGTCTTTACATTTGAGCAACAATAGTCTGTCGTGGGAACTTTCATCATCCCTGGGAAGATGCACAGGCCTGATTACCCTTGATCTTGGCAATAATAAGTTCACGGGTAGAATTCCTTCTTGGATAGGAGAGAGTCTTCTGGTTCTAGTAATCATAAACCTGCGATCAAACATGTTTGTGGGAAAAATTCCTCCTAACTTATCGACCTTGCAAACAATAATTGTCAGGAATGATACCACCAAGCTTTGGAAACAGTACCGCCATGAAATCTACACGACAAGATGAAGACCTCTTCTTATCTACTCTAAGTAATGCAACTAGCTACAAAGAGAGCTTAGATGTGATGATGAACGGAAACTTGCTCGAGTATGATAAATCCTTTTCTCTAATTATGGTCTTGGACATCTCAGGCAACAAGTTATATGGTGAGATACCTAGAGAACTTGGAAAACTTTCAGGACTACCTGGCTTGAATCTGGCAGGAAACAATCTGACAGGAGAGTTACCATAGATGATTGGTTTACTTTATTCCTTGGAATTTCTCTACTTGTCAAGATATGAGCTTTCAGGTGCGATCCCTTCAAGCATGTCTTCTCTGACTTATTTGAGTTACTTGAACTTGTCATACAACAATCTTTCGGGAGAGATTCCATTGAAAAATCAGCTTCTAACCTTCTCCAATCAATTTATATTGACAATCCTGGTCTTTGTGGATTTTCACTTACTAAAATGGTGTATCAGCGATGGCCCACGGAAGTTCCAACTGAAGAAAATACTGAAAACGAGGAGGAAGCAGGATTATATACATGGGTGCGTTTATGTGGGCATGGCACCAGGATTTGCCCTTGGGTTCTGGGTGGTTTGGGGTACATACTATTGAAGGACTGGAAGGATGCATATTTCTGATATGTAGATCATATGTATGATAGGATGTATGTGATCATTGCTCTGAATTTGAATAGGGTTGAATGGAAATATAATGTAATTTCTCGGGTTTGATTCTCTTTACTACTAATTGTATTGGGTATTTGTGTTCGAGAAACATTGTATGAAATAATGTAAGTTTCTTTGTGGAAATACTGAATTAGATTGGTATTCAATGAACTTATTTCAAGAAAACTATGTGGATATTTGAAATTTTCCTACTCTGTTTAATTCAAGCCACTCTCTATCTTTGAGAAGCGTATTTAGTTATAAAAGGTGAATGTAAGCTTTCATTTATCTTTATATTACATCCCATGTTTAGTGCAAATAAACACCATATCGACATGAGTTGTAAATTGGTCTTCAATATCGATCATGAAAGATCCAAAATCACTATATCCTCCAAAATATGTTAAAATATGTGAAATTGTCAGACTATCTTTAATTAACTGATTGCGCACGGGCATGTAAACTAGTTTACCATCTATCAAGATCTAACGTGGGACCAAATGCCAAGTATTTGCCATGCCAAACTCATTTGTGAGCATATGTAATGACTTCAATGAACTGGCACATCACTAGTGGCATTCCAAATCATATTGTAGCTCTGGCAATCTAAAGCTAAACTTCATTGGCATTCGACATGCATCTAAACTGTATTAGCCCTTTTCGAGATCCGTGTGGGTCGATTCGTATAGATGAGAAGTTTAACCTTGCCCCAACCCATTATTTTTTTTCCTAACTAGACTTAGCTTGAGGGTTGTAACTGATATTTATAGCTTTTTTTATCGATTGCATTGTACATTTTGTATTTCATTAACTACATATCTTTCTCTCTACTATTGTAATGCAAATTGGTTAAGAGTGTGCAATTCTCAATTTAATTTGGTCTCATGTTCGCGTCACGGTCTCAACATGTTAAAAGTGTATGAAATTATTAAATGTTTTATTAGAATCATCTAGCGTCTAGTGTACTGCCTTAAAGAAAGTGAGTTACATTCTTGTTAAAATCCAATAATATGTCACTTTGAAAAACGAGAGTTACATTACATGACCACACTAGAGTTAATTCATGTCTATAATACTTAGAAAGTTTCTTGTATGTGCCAAAAGTCTAGTTAGTAAAATTTAAAAAAAAAGACACATCTCACTTTTTATTTCAAATATATATAATTATTAAAAAATAAGGCTAATTTGCTCAAAACTACCATAAACTATCATTGTTTCCCCCCCCCCAAAA
The DNA here is from genome assembly GCA_038442645.1 of Agave tequilana. NCBI lineage: Eukaryota > Viridiplantae > Streptophyta > Magnoliopsida > Asparagales > Asparagaceae > Agave > Agave tequilana. The sequence continues at coordinate 31,727 of JAVJIF010020544.1, forward strand.
AAAAAATCCTAAACTATCAAAATTTCAAAATAATATCACAAACTATTCTTTAATGTTCTCAAAAAATTCTCCAAAAAAGTTTGAAATAGCTCCTCATATAGAGCAATCCCACACATGTTACAGATTTCTAAAGAAAAATTATTAGTGACACCAAAAATCATTACAGATTTTCAACTATCTTTGTATATTTTTTAGTGTCGCTAATGAATTTTACTTTTGAAATCTGTAACCTGTATTAGCTTGCTCTATACGAGGAGTTGTTTCTAACTTTTTTTTGAAAATTTTTTGAGAACATTTAAAAATAATTTATAGTATTATTTTGAGATTTTGATAGTTTAAGATTTATATTTTTTATAGAAAACAGTAATCGTTTATGATAGTTTTAAGAAATTTAGCCAAAGACCAAAGAAACTATTCTCATAATTCAATAAAAAAAAAATTATAATTTGAATAGTTGTATAGCATATATGCATCTGGAATAATTGTACTCACATGCATATTTACAGTGAGGTTGTAGCTATTTTTGGGGAAGAAAATATCAAATACGTCTTCTTCTTTTTCTTGAGAAATTCCCCCTTTTTCTCTTTTAACTAACTGTTCTTTTTTTTTTCCCCATAAGAAATAACAAGTTAGCAAAAGTTTAAACCACCCACGGATTCATCCAAACAAGAGGAGAAGCGCACAATATGCTCTCACTCTGACTCTCTCAAAGCCCCGGATTTAGACGTGGCCAAAAGCCAAGGTATTTTCTCTCCCCTCAAATTCCTCTCCTCCCCTCAAACCATCCCCTTTAAGAAAACTTCTCCTCCTCCTCCCTCCTCCCTTTCTCATTTCCTGGAACAACCACTCTTCATTCCATTCATTCAATCAGCCAATCATGGTAAGTTCTCTGCACACAAGTTTTATGTCGCATGCATATGTACTACTGATGCATGCCTGTGTGTATGTGCATGTCTGTGCGTGTCTTGCAATGCTGTTGGTTAGGCGAATTCTGCGTCAGGCGTTGCAGTGGATGATGAGTGCAAGCTCAAGTTCTTGGAGCTCAAGGCGAAGAGGAACTTCCGGTTCATTGTGTTCAAGATCGACGAGGCAGCTCAGCGGGTGATGGTCGACAAGCTGGGGCAGCCCGGGGAGAACTACAACGACTTCACTGCGTGCATGCCCCCCAACGAGTGCCGATATGCTGTCTATGATTTCGACTTTGTCACTGATGAGAACTGCCAGAAGAGCAAGATCATCTTTGTTGCTTGGTAGTGTGATCAGAAATGTGGCTTTTCATAATTTTGCTTGATATGATTTAGGCTTAATTCTAGTCCTTGCTCAGAATAAGATATTTTTTTTTGCGTGTCTACAAATTTTCATGAAACCTTATTTCAGGCTCATAAATGATTGCGAGAAAATTATTAGAAAACAAATGAAAAAAATAAAACATTTTAACTTGGAAAAGAACAAGTTTGAAAGCACATTAGTATGTACTTATTTCTTTCAAAAAAAATAAATAAATAAAAGAAAGAGATCCATTTTCCACATATACAGTTCTATCAATTAGACATGATATTTGTTTTCTTATTGACATCTAATTAGTTTGAAGGAATTTGTGAATAAGGTAGTGGAAAAGCAAGGAGCATTACTTCTATAAAATCTCATTTGTGAAACTTTATTAAAATTAAAATAGATTTGTGATACATATTTGCCATACAACCAAATATTTATATATTGAAATTTAGCTATTGAAATTGAGCGCAATTGATGTGCAGGTCTCCAGACACATCAAAGGTGAGGAGTAAGATGGTGTATGCCAGTTCCAAGGATAGGTTCAAGAGAGAGCTTGATGGGATACAAGTCGAGTTGCAGGCAACTGACCCGAGTGAGATGAGCATGGACATCGTAAAAGAGCGAGCCATATGAAGAAGAAGAATAAAGCAATATATATTGCTGGAGTATTTTCTTTTAACTACAACTTCAATGATTAATTTTCATGTACTTTTGTCATATGGAAGGGCTAGGGTAGCTATTTAGCTTTGATCAAGACAATGTGATTTGGATCGATCAAAGCATGTTAACAATGTCACTACATGTATTCTTTCTTATTCCTTTTCTTCTTTCTTTTAAGAGTGTGCATCCATTTTCTCTCTGTCAAACATTGAAGGATAATGAAATGATATTTGGGCATAGAGAAAGGCTTTTACATGTGGAGGTGAAGTGGATAATATTGCTTGTTATCTTTAGCTGCTTGGTTGGTGTCATATTATAATCCTTAATAAAGTTTAAGAAATCATACAATTTTCTTCAAATACAAAACTAAAATAAGGAAACTAAACAAATACCAAGCGAGTCCTTGGTGGATACCCTTCATGCCTTGTTGTCAAACATGCCTTGTTGTCAAACAACAACAGACATCGCTAAATGCTGACATGATCGATTCCTTTTCAACAAAGACCAGTAGGTAAATTCATCGTCCTAATGAAAAAAGCTGAGGATTCTATCAGTGTGTGAGTTTTCCAAGAAGCAGAATCACTAACTCGCCACTTGTGCCTCAGACTCAGCTTTATACGCGACCATGGGTTAGGTACATTCATCTTCCTAATGAAAAAAAAAGCTGAGGATTCTATCAGTGTGTGAGTTTTTCAAGAAACTGAAGACCATAGGTTAGGTACATTCATCGTCCTAATAAAAAAAACTGAGGATTCTATCAGTGTGTGAGTTTTCCAAGAAGCAGAATCACTAACTCGCCGTTTGTGACTCAGACTCTGAACTTTGCCCGTGACCTTGGGTGGCTTCTTGATGTAACAAGTGGGAACATGTGTCTTTCCTTTCCTGAGAACGGGGTTAGCTTCTTCATCTAAAAAGGAGGATCGCGAATCTAAATTGCTTGATAATTTTTTTTCAAGGAAAAAACGAAACATATTCATCCTGAATTCACAAAAGCTATTCAAAATCTCAAAGAACTTGATAAAAAAATAATGTAACTGAAATCAAATTCTAACAAGATTTGGGACATATTTAGTACTTTGTTTTTTCCTAGACCACCCGTTCCAAAATATATTGAGATCACAGTACAATTTGATATTCTTATTAAAGCATTGGCTAGCTCATGAACAATCTTTGATACATTCTTATATAAGAAACATCAGACCTCAGGTGGCATAACATTACAATAGCCCAAGTCCTCTAAAGAATAAAAAGCCTAAGCCATCTCCCCCCAAACCCTAAAAGTTAGGATATGATGGAGAAAGAGGAGAAATGGAGTTGGCATTTCTTCAACTCAAAGAATTGGCAAACTTAGCATGACTGAAGGGATTTTCGCTTTTCCTTGGCCACTAGGATCTTATTTAGCCACAACAGTGTGATCAGGTCATACTCCTGTTCTTTGAAAATCACATCATGTGACTTTTAGAACCAAAACACAAGAAGGGTACTAATCCTAAATCAAAACTATTGAAGTCATCTTGATGATTGAGCTCAAGCCGCTCGATCAAAATGGTAGAACCTTTAACAGGGGTGTGAGTTCAGAACATGCCCACCCACAAGAGCTCATGAAATTAGTATGCAAAAAGAAAATTTTGCATGGCCTTCAAATAACTTGAGAGCCATAGGAATTATCCCTATAGTATAAGTTTGGTTGTCTAAAGTTTCTTCAGTAAATCCTCAGCCATCCATCGTTTAAGGACTTAGATTCTTCGTATCAATCTCAATCATCCATTTTAAACTTTATTAATTTAATATCCTTCTATGCCTTACACATCTCCAAAAGCATCTTTTCCAAAGCAACATAATATCTCACACCTAAAACTAAAAGACATGATCATGAGAAGATGAAACATGCACAAACTATATCATTACAAACTATACTTTAAATAAAAATATAAAGATTTCTCATATATGCATCCCATGTGCTCATAAAACTTGTTGCCTGTTTGGTTGTCGTAACTGGCCGTAATTCGTAAGTCGTAATTGGTAAAATCTTTTACAGTTGTAAATGAGTTACATGCATTTAAGCTTTATGGTGTTTGGTTGGTAATATAAAGTTGTAATTGGAAAAGTGTATTGTGTTTTATGGTGTTTGGTTGTCGTAATGTGTAAATCGTAAGTGAAAAAGTTGACCACAAAATTAACTATTTGGAGATTTAGAAAGTTTTAATATTGCAAATAAATATTAAAAATGCTAAATATTAAAAAAATTTAATATTAACGTAAAAAAATAATATAAATTTGCATGACCACAAAATTAACTATAACTGGGCTGTAAGTGAGTGGTAATTGGGTTGCAAATGAGTGATAATTAGGTGTGTAAGTCTTTTACAATTACGGTCCAAACAAACGCCGTAGTTGTAATTAGATTGTAAGTCATTTACGAATTACGGACTTTTACGTGAAACAAACGGCTCAACAAGCACAACATGGGTGTAAACTAACTTGAGTGTATAAGATTATCCATCAAAGTATTTACATATTATGCTGACCTTTATGCTTGCGCTTCATCCTGTACTTGAAATATATGAAAGATACCTGCTCACCAACTTTATTCTTGCCGTAGCAATACTTTCTACTGCCTGTGGCTATTTCAAAGATTACATGCTCGAATAACAAATAAAGCAATCACAAGAAACTACTAATCGATGTTTTTGTTACTGTTTCATTGTGGTATCTCTATAATGAAACAGGGTGATATAGGTTAGCATTCACATTGCAATAAAGCAGTTCACCTTGGAATGAGATCTGCATTAAACTACATTCAGAATGATGTGATCAGCCGAAAAAATTTACTACTTTGGGCCCCTGCTTTTTCTTTGGTTTTACATGAACATCTTTCTCAACCTCACCCTCACCAGTGTCTGGCCCTGAGTTTGAGTCGGAGACACCAATTTTGCTATTTTTCTCATCTTCTATCATAAAATCATCCTCGAGGTCATCTCCACTGTGAAAGACGGTCCGCTTCCCTTGAACACCGCCCTCAAGGTTGCCCACTGAAATTACTAAAGGAAAAAATAAAAATAGTTAGCAACTTTGGTAGAGTCAAATATTACAAGAGCTCTTCACTAAGCACTAATAATGATGATAGGATATCGTTGATACAATCCGTTCAGAGCTGAAGAAATTATCAAGAAAATGCCATAGTTGCTGACGGTACATTCAGCGTCGTCGTCGTTGTCTGAATTCAACTAAGTCATATACATAACCTACTTCATTTCAGTACATATTTGGATTTAGAAATGGGTAAATTGCAGGTAAACTGTTGTGCTATGTCTGTAGGAGCACTTATAACCCTTCAACTTTAAAAACCAGCAAATAGCTTCTGGCCATGGGGCCAAGGTGCTTTTGTATGTGTCAGAATAGTAAAAAGCACACAGCAGGTGACCTATGCTTTTTTGCCCCACCAGTTTCAGAAGCCGACTTGTAATCAAAAGCTTAAAAAAAATGTTTCTTTTCCTGTTTCTAGACTAGCACATTTCTTCGGCTTCCAATTTTTCTCCAAGACACAACCGTTAAAGAGCCAATATAGGTCTTAGACCTCTAAAGTCTAGTGCATTCTTGGAATAAACACTAAGACTGAACCCTTAAATCATAAGAGCTAAGGAACCAGGGATATTGCTGCTGCTCCAGGATGAATAACAAGATACTTGTAGCTTCTAATGTAACACGTTTATTGTCAAAAACATTCTCAGCATCATTAGAACTTTAAACAGCCAACACAATAATCCTTACTCTTCAGATCTCATCCACTAAAGATATATAGTTCCTTTGTTATAGCCTTTGGCATTTAGCAGTAAGGTCAGTTTTTATAATTGCTTCTTCCAATATTATTTTTTGAAGACAGCTTGGAGCAAGTTTAGTCTAGCTAGTTGTTTCTTCCCGTATTGTTTTAAACACATCTTAGGCATTTATAATCTTTCTTGTTGCATTTAAATATGTCTTATGTGTTCAGTAGTAAGGTCAGTCTTTCTGGTTCTTCCAGCATTATTTTATAATTATATGTTTTTTATTCATTACAAAATACCTCGGTGCATGGGAAGTTTGAGCATTATATATATATATATATATATATATATATATATATATATATATATATATATATATATAGAGAGAGAGAGAGAGAGAAATGTAAATCAGCTGACACAGGAGGCAACTCCCTCCTATGTCGCACTCAAAAATCATATTTTCCGAGTGAATTTTCAAGATCCGACCGCACATTATCATATTCGTATTCTAAAATATACACATATAAAAAATCAAGTGATTTGAAATTCGTTTACTCATTGATCTAATCGTTCCATTGTGTTCTATTGTTAAAAAACCGTTAATGTTTGAACCCAAAGAAAATGGAGTAAACAAAATTCAAATCACTTGATTTTTTATATGTGTATATCTTAGAATATGAAGATGATAATGTGCGGTAGGATCTTGAAAATTCACTCAAAAAATTGATTTTTGAGTGCGACATGGGAGAGAGTTGCCTCCTGTGTCAGCTTATTTACATTTCTCTCATATATATATATATATATATATATATATATATATATATATATAATGGTTTCATTACTGTGCAGGTGCGACCAAGTTGCTTTCTAAGGTGTAAAGCTTTCGTCATGTATTTCCCCACATGCTAGTCAATGATTTAAATGGAGATGGAAAATTCAATATCTTTGATTGATAAGAAGGCAGTCATAGACACCCACGTCCTTGACAAGGTAACACTTATCCAAAAATGTGGTCACTGATACACTTTGTAGGTTGTGTGGTTCTATTTGGAGGATTTTGTTCAGAAGATGGGGTTGTAGAGAGAATTTCAAGTTGTCCACAAAATGTCCAGTGAGGATCTAGCTGTAGGAGTGCATATAATGTGATGATTCTGGAGTAATGGTGATGATCAATACCTACAGAAGTTAAAAAAACTATTTCTCTGTGGAACACCTATAAAATTATACAGAATTCATACCACACTTGGAAAGCAGATAATAAGCTAGCACTATAGTATATGAGATTATGCCTCCTAAGGAAGTTGCTGAATTGTGAGCCGGCAAGATGCCTACCAACAACCAAGCTTACATGAGTGTGTGTTTTCAATTTGAAAGCAAATTTTCAATATGGTAAAATTAACTTGTATAAGCCAATAATCACTTGAACCGGCCAACTTACTCGCCTGCAAGGAAAATGCGCTCATTTGCAAATCATAGTGAATCATGAAGCATGTAAAAATGCAATTTCAGACTATAAGCATATGTAACCAATATAGGTATCCACGCTTCTTAAACCAACTCTGGTTATGAATACTCTTGAAGTAATATTTGATTTCTCCAATTTTTTTTGTGAAAGATAAAAAACCATTTTTAGCATCATTAAACAATCTAATTTGCATGGATCGAAATCTCAGAATTATTGAAATCGGAATCGGCTGATCAGTTTTAGGTATCATAATCGGTTATATCGGCCACATCGGCCATTTTGTCTCCGTGATATCGGTCTCATTAAAAAAGAATTTTAAAAAAATAATTACAAATGTTTTAAAATTGTTCATATACTAGTAGCATTTTGACATAGTTTTTTAAAATAATTGAAATTTTTTGATTCACATTTGGATAAAACATTATAATATAAAGTAGTTGATGTAAAGACAAATAAATAGGGTGTTTATGAAGATATTACAATACAATTAATCTAAAAAACTAAGTATATTCTACCCAATTATATTCATGACAACTATTTTCTACCATTTTATAATATTTTCTAACATTTTTAAAATTAATTAGTTAATTATATTCATGACAACCATTTTGTAACAAAAGATTAACAATTTTTTTGTAATAAAGTAAGCTTAAATAATTAATCAAACAAACTAATTATATTCTACTTAATTACATTCATTACAACCATTTTCTAACATTCTCTTAATAAATTAATTACTTATTGCTCATTTTTAAACCATTTTTAACCTTTTTTCTAACAAATAAAATTTTAAAAAAATATTATCTAATAAATTGTTCCTCTAGTTAGTTATCAGATTTTATTTTTTTGCTCTCAAAATTCTCTTTTGAGGATTATTGATAAGAGAGGAGTATTTATAACTTTAGCAAGTGTCTCTTAGACTTGAGAATAATCATTGTACCCACGAGGCACCAAAAAATTTGACACCACTGCTTTGTGGGGTCGGATTTAGAGACCGATGGAATCCAAACAACAGCGCAGAGTCACTATCAATTAATCAAACTTTTATGTTGCAAAACTGGGAAGATACTATTGAATTTATTGTAGTTTAGTAATAATTGTAATGGAATCGACCGGAATAGAATGGAATCGGCCGATATCGGCTAATTCCGACTGATTCCAACCTTGATATCAGCCGATTTCGAAAGATTCTGACCGATTCTGATTAAATACCACAGATTCTATCTGTGTCGCCGATTCCATTAAGAGTAAGCCGATTCGTATTGGAATCAACAGATTCTTCAAAACATGCTAATTTGATTCCTCTCGTAAGTGCAAAGTAACTAGTTTGTGTTTTGACTCGTATACACTATATAGAAGTGATCAAAGAGTTTCAAACACAAATAGTTAATAACTAATACAACTACTTACCAAAAAAAGTTTAGAAGTAAACATAGACGAGAAATATGAAATATAAAGAGAGGCCTGATGTATCGAGCTTACAAGCTTTCTTTAGCATTTGCAGAACCTAATGGGGATAGTATTTCATCATATTGGAATCATTATATTGTGTTTATCAATAACTGAAAAACCACCCACCCTCCTGAATTTAGAGCACTTAAATATCAAGGTAGCAAAGCTGTAATAGTGTTGTTCTAATAAAAAAAAAGCATAGTGCCGTGATAACTAACAAGTTCACTTTTTACATAAAATCTGAAAGGGTTTTCAAAACTTGGAAAGAAATAAAAGAATATGGCATTCACCAGGAAAACTTACATCCATTTTGTCCCACAGAAGATAGAGAATTCTTCATTCCTTTGTTTGGACAATCCTTTGCCAAATGGGTCACTCCACCGCATATTTTACAGCAACCACCCTGAGAATATTACAATACTAATAATTTTTTTGTAACTCAATAGGAAGCAGAATTGTACAAATATTCATGATTCATGACTCTTCGAACATGTAGAACTGAAAAGAATGAATAAATGCACAATATAAACAAGAAAAACCATATGCAAAACTCTTCTATATTAATTTGAGCATGATATATATATATATATATATATATATATATATATATATATATATAGAGATACATTCATATGACCTATTTGAACAAGTATTCTGAGTTTCTAAGAAGTATATTCATGTTGCAATTTGTTCATAGTAAGGCACCAATCACCATGTAGACTTATCCAGATATGTTGAGCCCAGTGGTTCCTTCAAATGTTTCTCAAATGTACTTCGACCTGACATCATGTAAACTCTATAGTTGGCAATAAAGTTTGGAAAAGTGAAGTTTGCAAATACGCCCATCAAGGGCATAGCCACATAGTGGCTAGGTAGGGCATGTGCCCTACCTGAATATGGAAATTATCTCTTTTCCATATATTCTCAAAGTCTCAATTATTGCTTGTATTTCATTAAGCGCCCACCCTGACATCTTAAATGTGCCCAATATGGCTTCAAATTTCCAAATCATAGCTCATTAAAATAGCAACAGTTACCAAAAAAACTAGTAGCACTTTCCATAAAAATTAAAATTCGCATTATTTCTTATTTATGAAATACTAATAATTACTATAATTTAATTTCATTATATGGAAGTGACAATTACTACCTTATTAATCACCTAAATAATTAAACTTAGCATTACATATGGCAAGTCTCAACAAATTTGCTTGCTTCATATCTGAAGTTGTATCAAGAACTTAAACTAAAAGGAGGTATTCCCTTCTAATTAGTTTTATACTAGTCTTCTTACCCGTGAATAATGCACGGGTCTTAAAAATTATTAATTAGTTGAAGCTGCAATACAACTCGGTGCGGCTAAACCTCTCTCTTCTTTTTTTTCTTTTTTTCCAGAAAAGTCATAGACCAGACTTTAGCTTTACCTCGCATTACTGGCAATCCGATGAGAAAGCTGGCTTAGGTGAGAAGATGAGAAGGGAGCACATGAGTCGTAAGATTATCTTTTGGGTGGCTGAGATTACTTTTTGAGTTGGTTAAGTTAGTTTTGGGTTGATAAATTTAGTTTTTGGATTTTAATTTTATTTCCTCCAAATCTAATCTCAATCACTCAGAAACTAATCCGATGGTTCCAATACTCCTTTCTCATCTTCTCACGTAAGCTAGCTTTCTCACCGGATCATTACTCTACCTCGCATAACCTATATCATCAATGTACGACTACTTTAGGCCTTAATGGACCTCACTTTTTCATATGAAAATATATATACATTTCAATTTCCATTACAACTTCAAAGAATATGTAGAATGCCAGAGATTTCAAAATAGTATCATCATAGACCAATTCAAATCAATCCTGGTGAATTTAGAGTGTGTGTGTGTGTGTGTGTATTTAAAAAAAGTGCACTAAGCTAAAGACCACATTTTGGCGCACAAATACGATTGTGACATGGACTTTAAGAATCCCCTTTCATAGAAAACAATACACTTTACGCCACAAATTTTAGCTATTTGTACATCATTATCACCACGTCCATCATCATCACTAATTGAACAAATGTTAGAGCTGAGACTTAAAGACATCCCATAACCCACTAGTAACCCTTACTGTCTTAGCTAAGGCTTAGGTACTTCCCATTCGCACATTTAGATATTTAGCATAACACATCATCTATTTTGATTCAAACCTAATAATTTAAAAGATATTGATATGTAGTTATGTGGTTCAAATCTATATTGATTAGAGTCAATCCTGAAGAATTTCCTTTTTAGTTTAATCATTTAGATATGATTTAAAAGATGTGGGCCTACCCCTACCAAGCCTTATTAGAACATCATTTGACAATTTCTTAGTTTAGTTGAAGACTTACTAAATGAAGGTTTTTATAACAACAATTTCAACACTATATAAACAAAATGAAGAAAAAAGAAAGCTATAACCATCTTTATGTGCTATAAATAAATAGTAAGTTACAGGCTAAAAATAAAAGTAACATGCAATAAGGACCAATTTTCCGATCCAAATGGGACATTTTGAGTTTGTATTCTTAAAATCATATTCAATAGTTACTGTTAACCTGAATAAATATTATAATTATAGTTTAATTTGCTTATTTTCTTCCTAAATATAACTTATATAAGATTATTTGGGTATATGCAGATATCTATAAAATTTCTTGAAAAATCAAAACGAAACAATAGAACATAACATCCTCTATTTTCTACTTAATTTTCAATGAATATCGTCATGGTTAGGGGATATAATATTGGATTTGGATAATTCAAATTCGTCAAATTATTGAGTTTGGATCACTTCCTAACCTTTTTGATACATTTAGATTGATTTGAATTGTTTTGCATGAGAATAATTAGGTAACACACTTATTGCAACAATGAGGCTTTGGCTTTGTATGAAAATTGTTTGTTGATGAGAGGATATTCTTAAATTAACTAACATGTTGTAGAATGTTGATTGGCTGAACTCAATGGCTTCTAGAAGTCATTTAGGTGTGATTACTCCATGAACCAAGAGAATCACATAGGGGGACATTGTCCCACCCTCATGTGAAGAAGGCTATAAATAGCCTCTCATCCTTCTCAAACATGCAACAACAAAGGAGTGACTAGCATCTAAATGAGAGTGAGAGTGAAAAGAAGAGGAAGTAGAAAAGAAACCCATTATTTAAGGTAAAATATTCTAAACATTTTCTCTTTAAATTAGTTTAATTTAACAAGACCGATTCAGTACAAATATGAATTAATGCTTTTCACATAGAAAGAACACTAAAAAAATCATGGCAGGCTTAGCTAAATGAAGGATACATATAGTTTCTAATTTTTTTTGCAACCACGTGATTAAATTTCAATTACAATTCATACTGATAATAAACATAAACTTTAGAGTTTCACAATTATTCTCCATATTACTCATCACTTTGCTAGGTAAGATCATCAGTTTATTCAATTTTCAAGGACTCCCAATGATTAGATTCCTCAAACAATGGGTTTCTTTTCTCCTTTTATCCTTCATATTGTTCTCTTCTCCCCACTCTCACTCTCACTCTGGTGTTAACAGTCTTTGTTGTTGCTGATTTAAGAAGGATGAGAGGTTATTTATAACCTCCTCCTTCACATGAGGGTGGGACAAGTGTCCCCCACCATACGGCTTTCTTGATTCATAGGATAACGACACCTAAATGGCTTCTAGAAGCCATCGAGTTCAGACAATTAACACCATACAACATGTTAGCTAATTTAATAATATCCCCCCATTAACAAATAATTTTCATATAAAGCCAAAACCTCATCGTTACAATAAGTGTCTTAACTAATTGTTCTCATGCATAACTATTTCATAGCCTAACTATTGTCTAATTACTTGTTAGAGATTGATTATTACATCAACTTTCTCAATCTTTTCTTTTCTCGACAACTTTCTCAACAATACATGAACAGAGAACAAGAGATCAAAACATAACAAGAAAAAAGAAACATTTTCAATTTTTCTTAAGGAAGCGCTATGCAACTAGTTCATCTCCTGATGACGGTATTTCATACAGAAATGGGGCAGAAATTCACCCTATCTTTTTATGGTGGGTGTTTTAAAATATAGATCAAGAATTCAACAATAATAGTAGTGGTAGTAGTATCAATAATAATAATAATAATAATAATAATAATAATCACAACAACAATAACGAGGAATAAGAGGTATGTAGAGGAACAAAGAGACTACAAATAAACTGCAAGCATGTGAGGAAGATTTTTGCCTCGTGTTCCTTAATTAATTTCAAAATATTTGCTACTAAAGAATGAGTTCCATTGCTATTTATTACTGCATATACTTCCTTCCAACAGGATGTAGCTAGGGATAATTATCAGACTAAAGGTCCTCAAGCACATTAGTCTAAAACCCGCAGCAAAATATTTGAATGACAGTCATGATAAAGGAACAACAGCAATTTGAATCAAAATGCATAAGTTTCTAACACAGGACAAGTCTAACACTATTTGTACATTCATGGACTTGTAACATATCTAAAATTGGCACAGTTGGATACTGTTCTTGAATTGTAGCCTATACAACCGAGAATAAATTTATATAGGCATCTTATAGTTCAGACTTACAAAAATGATGATTGATTAACGTAGTAGTGTAAATTATAGATACCACATTTTTCATACAAGCAGGCTGTTTAAAGTAACAATAATCTTCGATATCATAACTTGGCCTCCTTGACCATAGAAACCCTTAAACAAAGTTTATCATTTCATTCCTAGCAATAATTTAGAAGTTAGAACATAAATTAAAACATAAAATACCTTCGGATATATTCCATGTGTATTTTTTGGACAGTTCTTGCTCAGGTGTCCGCGCTCATTACAGATGAAGCAGTTGGCAAACTTTGTACCACCTGCATTAAGAAATAAGGTCATGGAATCCAATCGAAAACAGATAATTCAGAATATGAATAAGTGACAGTTCATGGTGCTCAGCATCTAAACCAGGATATTTGCATTTGCGGGTTTTAGGACTAAGAATTGATAAATGTGACCAAAATATCCAATAAAATGTCCATTTGCCAAATGGCAATTACGAGATAATAACCAACCAGCAACCTAGAACTAATGGGTGATACAAGTTAAAGTAGTTTACACATCTAATGCAGTTAACAATATTGATTTATCTCGGTCTCATAACTGGTAAGAAAAATGGGAGTTGGCATCTTCATTTGGCTAAATTCACTCTAAATATTGAGAACGATAAAAAAGAAGGAACAAAGCATTAGTAAATCTATTTCCACAATACAGTTAGTCTTTCTATCATTTCAGAGAGAGAATTCATAGAGGGGGGGAGCTTTACTCAAGAGACAAAAAGTACTAAAACTGTAAACAAGGGAAGCCTCAACATACCAAACCAGGCCCTAGGCAGTCCTAACTAAAAGAAAACTAGTTACAAGTAAATATACACTATAATCCATGTAATGATGTTTCACCTGAACAATTCAGCAAAACACCAAATGTGTCTTAGTGACTTCGGCAAAGTTTAGAATATAGCATATCCTAATGGTCTGATAGGCAGTAGAATATGATTTATTGGGCCAGCAGTTGCAAGAAACAACATTGAAAGAGACATAACCATGTCAGCATATTCTTCAAAAACATGCTAGAACATGTTTCTCCATCCATATACATTGTTTTAGGCAGCTTATAATTGATTGCAGACTGAAGATCATGTATTCAACCTTTAGAAAACATGACCACTCTTACAAAGACATAAAACTACCTACATACAGTAATAGGCATGAGCTAAAAATATTCGTAACAATTAGAGTACTTCCCCTTAATGTAACTAGCTAAAATTGAATTTACAGAGCGCCTCTTTCTAACCAGAATGTGCCTCAATAAATGTTTGTGCCAGTTCATAGAAGATTTCGCTCATGTTCTTGGTTGTAGAAGTGTTGATACATACTCTCATGAAGACCTCTGGACTTCAAGCTGTGCTCTGTGACCACCCATGTTGATAGAAAAAGCTTATATAAGGATTTTGAGGTTAATGCGAGCTAAGAAGAGAGTGATGCACAATAAAATGCCTTTATATTTGGTCCATTTATAAAAGTCTTAGTACTTTTTGTGTATTTTAAGAATAACATTAGAGAGGAGACTAAGTTATTTCCTATAGCTATATGCTTATACCAAGGATTAGCATTAAGTCTTTTATCTCTTTGCTTTAGCAATGGATGAACTTGTTAGGCATATTCAGGATGAAGTCCTGTGGTGCATATTTGTTTGCTAAAGGCATAGTATTAGTTGATGAGACTTGAGAATGAATAAGATTTAAACTAGAAGATGAAGAAAAACTTTATAATCTAAAGGATTTAGAACGAAAGTAGAATATATACGTTAGCAAAATGAGGAATAAATGATTGATATCAGAGTGCACATTTGTATTATTTGGGATCAAATTATTCATAGGGTGGAGTTGAGAAAGATTTGAGTCATACAATCAAATAGGGATGGTTAAAGTAGAGAAGTATCTATACTATTTTATAGAAGGATTACAAGATCCGCTACGCTTGATAGTTTAGAATGTTGAGTTATTAAGAAACAATATGTTTAAAAAACGATTGTAGTAGCAATGAGAATGTTGAGATGGATGAGTGGCAATATACTAAGAAATAGGATAAGAAATGAGTGCATCCGTGTAAAGTTAAAGGTTGCTCCTATTGAGAATAAAATGAGAGAGAATCGATTAAGATGTTTGGGCATGAGCGATACGGGCCAATAAACGCGCAACTAGGGGAAGTGACGTGATCATAATTAATGGGGCAATGAGGACTAGAGGGAGGCCTAAAAGAACTCGGATCGAGTTAACTAAAAAGGATATGTTAATGTTTCATGTCACTAAGGAGATGGTCTTCAATAAAGCTGAATGGAAAAAAATAATTCATGTAGCCAACCCCATAAAAATTGAGAATTACTAAAAGGTGCACATAAATAATCCCAGTCAATATTCATAGATAACGAATCTTTCTTGTTTGAGGTTTTAAAACTTGAGTGTACATTGTGCTTGACGATCCCTAGGGAGACGTACAACATTATATAGTATGCTAAGATGATCTAGCACGCAAATAGGTTCTCTCAGTGAAAAACCCATTACATGTTTTTCCAGCACTCACGAGTCCAAGAACATCTCACATCATATTCTGATTAGTCCCTTCAAAATTGGAGTTTTGCTACACTTAAAAATGAAAAGCAAGACTAAAAGGTGCTGATCTAAAACAGTTAAAAAAGGGCAAATGCTAGACTTTGCATCCACATTACTGCATATTATCAAACAGGTGCACAATATTATACAAAAAATGCAAGTAAAATTATGCAAAAATATTTAAAACATGAGAAAAAATAGAGTTTGATACTAGTACCATATTGAAGAGGTCTCGGGCACTTGGAAAGAGCATGGCCAGCTTCTCCACAATTGTAACAAAGCTTCTTATCTACGTTCTCGCTCTTCTGCGGGCAATTCTTGAGGCTGTGCCCACGGTGCCGACACAGCAAGCAAATCTGAGCATTTACCAGCACAATGCAAATACTTCAAACCCAGTAACAACAACAAATTTCTAAAATTCAATCACAAAAATATTTTAAAGAAAAGTTGGGACTTTCGACCTTGTTCTTCTCCCACTGGGATTTCTGCGGGCAGAGCTTGGCGATGTGGTCCGCGGACTGGCAGATGAAGCAGCTCTCTCCGGGTCTCATGCCAGGAACCCTCAACGGGTGCTTGGACCCGGACCCGCTCTTCTTCTTGTTGCTATCGGGCTTGAGTTTTAGGGTTTTAGGCTTCTTGCTCTTCTTCTTCTTCGAAGTAGAGTTTTCATTTGAGGGCTCGGGGGTTGGGAAGAGCTCGGGGTTTGCTTCTTTGAACCGCTTTCGGGCTAATTTCTGCTTCTTGCTCACCATCTTGATGGACTACTGAGATTTCTCTCTTTTTTCCCCTCTCTTTTTATATTCCAATTTTACTTTTTTTTCCTCAAATTTTCTGTTTTGCTGCTTCTTGTTGCTTCGTATCGGACAGAAGCGGAGGGAAGGGAGGAACGGAGCGGCGGCGCGGAGGCGGACAAAAGGTCTTCGCGAATTGGGCCGGGTTCAGGCTAGGGTTTTTGGTTTGGGTTTTGTCGTAGGCCATAGTTTGAAGCAGATTCAGACACAAGAAACAAGCCCACATTTTTAGGACTTGGGATATATAGCCCATTAATTCACATATATATAGTCTATCTATATTTTCTATATCTATGTTATAATGCAAATTTTTTCTCTCGTTCGTTTCACGTCTTCAGACTCAAGAAAGATTTTTTTTTTTTTTTTTTTAAAGATTGTATAACTACTAAGTATTGAAATTATTTAACTTCATAAGTCACAACAGCGTGAATCAAATGGTTTGCTTAAGAGGTTGTAATTGAGTTATATTACATTTACATTATTTGAAAAATTACATTCTAAACAATATATATCCAACTAAAATAACAAAAGAATACAATGTAGTTCTTTGTCTATTAAATGTTTTAGAGGAGACTTCCCTTATTTGTAGCCTTTCTTGAAGGCAACGTAACCTCGAAGGAAACTTAGCTCTTACCCAAAATTTGATTTTTTGCAAATTTTTTCTTTTATTTGTGAGTATCACGAAGAAAATGTTAAATGAACCTTAAATATTAAGAAACTTGATCATCAAATTAATATAATTTTTTTTTTTAGTTTTTTCTTTACTGTTTTAAAATGGGAGCCGAAGTTGAATATGAATTTTTTTTTTTTTTTCCAAAAGCTTGAGTAAATATTTGAATTGGCTTCTCTTATTATTTTCAAAAAGTTTACCTATTCTTTTACCAAAATCCCCTCTCAACCTAATAGGGTAGCTCTCTTCTCTCTTGATCATCTGTGGCATTGCATGCTTTTCGTTTTAAAAATGTTCTCTCTCTCTTGTTCACGTCTAAGAAAGCACAGTAGAAAAGGAGTACAATATCATAAAGGCTCTCTTGCACGGAGGAAACCATGGCATATTGGGTATTTGACAAATAGACTCATGTGATGTTGGAACAGTCACATTAAGAGCCGCAAAAGTAATGTAAAACAAATCCGATCTACAATGAACCCATAATCACTTAGTACTCAAAAGGATAATGTTGAGTGGGTCCTTGAACAAGAGATAAGAACACTATCTAGAAGTGATAGATGTATCTACATTTTCACATTATCAATCAATTATTGTAAAACACAATATATTTTTTATTACTATAATATTTTTTCTATTTTCATTTTACGATTGACTTGCGGCCACTTGCGGTCGACAAACACACTCGTAGATTATAGAAAAATGTTAGTCCTGGACCGTGATGCTAATTATAGAGAAAATGTTAGACCTGGACACGTAATGCTAAGGGAGAACTGAGGTCACACAATTGAGAAACCAACAATTGACGAACCCCGCCTGAGATTTGTAGAAAGTTCATTGCAAAGCAACTAACATAGAGGACTTCCAAAGTCCAAATAGAAATTGTGATCTCTGAGGATACACCGATGAACGAATAAGAGGATGAAACCATCGCATTTTGAAAACTGACAAGTTCTCTTACGGGAAGAGGTTTAATCATGTCGCTCGCTACCAAACTTTGTAGCTGGAGCACACAAATTGACGAGATGATAATAAGAGAGGGAAAGAAGAGGATATGAAAGTAGACATGGAGGGGAGAATAGGGAGGAGAAGGTAAAAGAGGGAGAGGCAGCCTCTCCCCTGGGATTTGAAAAAAATTGTGTGAGGCTCGGTGCTTTCAGAGCGCGCCTCCACAAACTTTTAGCACATTTTCATTTAGGGCGTATTTGTTTCGCCGCAAAACGCCACAAAACGCAAGTTGTAAAACTTCTTTTCCATTTTCCGTTGTTTGTTTCGCTGAAAAACAAGTTGCAAAAATAACTCTTCTTTTCCCACTTGCAGTTGCTACAGTTAAATTTGTGGTCATGTAAATCTCACTTTTACACTCATATTTTTCCACTTGCAGTTGCTACAGTTAATTTTGTGGTCATGTAACTCTCACTTGTAGTACACTTACAGTTCAAAACAGTTACTTGATAATCAATATATATTTAATATTATTAAATATTTAATATTTTAAATAGCGTTCAATTACTTATTTAATTATTTAATTATTTTATATTTTTAATCTTTAATTTTTTTATTGTTTTTAATATTGTTTTAATATTTATATTTTACTATTTTAATTTAATATTTTATTTAATTCTTTATTATTTTATTAATACTTATTCCATTTTTTATTATTTTATTTAGAGTTAATATTTTATTAACATTACAATATTATACTTTACTATATATTTAATTATTTATTTTTTAATATAAAAAATTACTTTATTAATATCATAATATATTTTATTACTATATTAATATTTTATTATGTTAATATTGTAATAATCCAGTATAATAATACTATAATGATAATTTATTATTAAATTATAATTATATTTTACTTTGTTAATTTTATATTTCTATAATATTACAATAATATTATAATAAAATTTATATTATTATAGTTTTCAAGTATTTTTAATATTATAATATTATAACTATATTTTATTATTTTTGTAAGATTTTTTAATATTTATATTTTATTAGTATTCTTAAAATTTTATTAATGTTCTTTAGATTTTCTTAAAAATTTATATTATTTATTTAGTTAATATTTTAGTAATATTTTGCTATTTATACTAATATTTTATTAATATTATTGTTATAAATAAAATATTAAGATTATTAATTTTTTATCTCAAATTTATTAATATAATTTAATTTGCAATAGTAGATTTAATTTAATAGTATTTATAATATTTAAATCACTTCTACAGTTAATTTTGTGGTCAACTTTTCCACTTACACTTTTACATTACCAACCAAACACCGTAAAACACAATATACTTTATCATTTACACTTTCACTTTATCAACCAAATACCGTAAAACACAATATACTTTTCCATTTACACTTCACTTTATCAACCAAACACCGTAAAACACAATATATTTTCTCTGCTACAGTTCACTTTTTCCATTCTCATTTTACTACTTACGACTTGCGACGTTTTGCAACGAAACAAACAGGCCCTTAATAAGATAAGAGGGCAAGTTTGGGTGTGTTAATTCTAACTTCAAAAGAAAAGTGTTGTGGTGGATAAAATCAGCTTACCGTGAATTGAACTGACTATAAGCAATTTGAGCGCTCCACGGATGGTACCTGTTAGAGCACAAATAAAAAGACACCCTTCAGGTTAGGAGTAACAGTGCCGGTCTAAAACCCTCGGGCGTGAGAATCAGTAGGTGGAATGGAAAAAGAAAGACCGATAGAGAATAACTGCCGGCATAGTGTAGGATGTCTAAAAATCACTAAAAGACAAGCCATTAAAAAGCAGAGTTTCAAGTTCTAGGCGCGTGGGCTCGACACCCGCATCTCAACATCAAGGCGCGTGGGCTCGACACGCGCGTCTCAACCTCAAGGCGCGTGGGCTCGACACCCGCGTCTCAACCTCAAGGCGCGTGGGCTCGACACCCGCGTCTCACCTCAAGGCGCGTGAGCTCGACACCCGCGTCTCGCGTCTCGATTATAACCGCCCTGCTTTTTGGGCCAGTCACCGCCTACATAGCGGGGAAGTGGGGAAGTTGGCCCCTCATCGTGGAGCATTTTTAGGGGGCACGTTCACCCCCTAGGACCTCTATAAATAGCCTCGTTTGCTATGAGGTCGGAAAAAAAATAATAAAGAGAATCAGAGAAGAGAGGGGATAGACACAAGGGCGATCAGAAAGGCATCTGACATCAGAAGATCACAGAGAGAGACAGACCGAGACAGGAGAGAGCTCAACTCTTCGTCAAGCTTGCTGCGTACAAGCTGCTCTTTGCCTACCTTCTCTTTTAGAGTTTTGGTAGACAGAGCTGTGCTACTCCCTCTACCAGCCAAAGAGAAGATTCCCTGACGATCCCGACGGTTATCCGGTCAACGGAGAACAAAATTCACTCTCCACCGCCACACGAAGAACCCAGCACTAACAAAGGGAGGATTCAAGACTCAACATCCTCCCTCCCTTGTAACTGGAAGGAAAAAACAGTTTTGTTGTAATTTTTTCATCTGATTCAAGGAAAATTTTACAGTAAAGACTTCTTTCCCTTTTTTCCCGCGCGTACAAGAGATGGCGACTCCTCTGGGGACTACATTTGTCACTGATGAGCAAATCGTGGCGCAGGATGACGTCCTCCGTAAGGGGAAGATGGTCGAATCGCTCATTGTCGAGTTCGACCAGACGAAGTACGAAGAGTTTCTCTCTTCCGCTCCAAGAGCCCAAAGACCCGCGTCTGCCGTCGGGTCTCGACGGGGAATGGCCCCGAAGCCCGATCTGTGGCTCTCTCGGGCGCCCCTGCTGCCAACTGTGCCAAGCAAGGTGCACGCGCCGACGCCTCTCAGAAGGCCCGCGTGGCCCCAGGCACAACTGCCTTTGCGACCAACCGCGTCGCACAGAACACCCGCGTCAGCGTCTCTCTGGAGACCCGCGTGGTTAAAATCTCTGATGTTCAGCATCAGGATGTTGTTGGTCTCTCTCCACCTCCGCGACGCAACCGGAACGCTGAGCGTCGACAGAGGAGACGTGCGCGCCAGCTGCAAGTTGGAACCTCTGGTTGTCTGACTGAGGCTGGACGCAGCATACAAACTGGCGCCTTGCTCGCGCCCCGCGAAGTCCGCGTTTGGCGGCCCAAACGCGAGATTCCTTCAGTTAGGTCCTCTGAGGACCAACTCACCAAACGCCAAGGTGAAGCCTCTGCGCCTTGTTAAGCACAAGAGGCACGCGCCTATAGACGTGGGGCCCAGCAGCCCACTCCCTCTCAAGTGTCTCTGCCCCGACACACCAAGCAGCAACGCGACAGGCGCGTCTTGTCTCAACAGAGACGCCAGACGCGCGCTGAACAGCTGCGGCGCGAGAACCGCGTCCCTGAAGCCTGCGTCCAGGCTTGTACGGCACATGGATGCCTCCCGTCTTCGACGTTGCGAGGCTAATCTTTTCAATCCCCCTCCCATGGACTTGAGGGATTATTTGACGAAGAAAAGAAGTGCCAATCAGGCCACTTCGTCGTGTTGCTGCCAACGGCTCATCCATATGCTCTCTGAGTACCGTTGCGGATCAGGCGTGCACCAGCAGTCTTTAGTCAGACAGCTGACCCTGATTCCCCCGTCAGCTAAAAGAAGACGCTCCCACAGAAGGAGAACCTTCTCTGACGTTGAGTACCCGGAGCTCACTGCGAATATGACAAGCAGGAGCAAGGGAAAACAACCTGCAGTCAGCTCTGACGAGTCTGACTCTGAACCGGAAGGAGTGTACCGACACACTCGCACCCGGACTGGGGCCATTCCCCCAATTGACTATAATGCCTTAGCCCATGACATTAAAATGAATGATTCTCACTCCGCCGTAGCGGAATCAAGGGCTTCGAACTCTTCCGTCGAGAAGGAGACCTCTGCCTACATGACAGGCACTCCTGAGGAGACGGCTAAACGTTTAGAGCAGATCCAGAAGGCACAAATGGATATGATTCTTTCTCAGTAGGAATCTATCAACTCCCTCAAGCAGGCGATTGCACAGCTGCTCGAAGACAGGAGGAGGTCTCCTCCTGAAAAGTCAAAGGGCAAAGGGAGAAAGGGAGAAGCTAATCTTCCGAACCTTCTGAGGAGACGCGGCGATCTACTTTCGGCTCGTCCAAGTCCTCGTCGCAAGTAAAGGGCGACCAAGATCCGGGAAGACTCATGCTAAAAGAATGAGTCAACTGGAGCGACGCCTCGAGGCCCTTACCAATCGCAAAGACCTCCAAGAAGTAGGAGTGGTCCGGCCCTACCCGGCTGAATGGGACTTGGTTCCGTACCCGCCCAAGTTCAAAGCTCCAACTCTCCAAGCCTTTGATGGGAAGGGGTCACCCAACCAGCACATCTACTACTTCAAATCCCAAACCGGGAATGTAGTAGATAATGCGCCATCCTGGCGCGCCTGTTCATCGGCACCCTGAAAGGGTTGGCCTTTGAATGGTTTATGAAGCTCCCAGAAGGTTCTATCAAGAACTAGGCGATTTGGAGAAGCTGTTCTTAACACGCTTCTTCGAGGATGACTCCGAAGTCACGATGCCCACTCTTTTGGCTACCAAACAGCGAAAGGGGAGTCCGTCAAATCTTTCGTGGAAAGGTTTCGGAACATGGCACTCCGGTGTCCAAGCGGTATGACCCAGGCCACCCTGGTGGAAACATGCCGCCACAATCTCCAAACCTCACTCCTTGCTCAAATAGGAGTTGCTGAAAGCCGCACCTGGAAGCAATTAGTCCAACAAGGTGAACAGGCTGAGGAGATTGTCGCCCGCGTCAGAGCGGAGGAAGGTAAGCCTAGGCCGAAAGGTCAATAAGGCGTGCGCCAGACACATCCCTCCAAACAAAGCGGAAGGATAATTTGGCAACGGAGATCAAATCTCCCGCCAAACCTCAATCAGGCAAGACGAGTGGCTCTTCAAGCCAGCCACGCGCCAACAAGCAATATTCCTTCAAGGAGGAACATGTCGATTCACTCTTTAAACTACTCAACAAGAGCAACCGACTGAAGCTCCCTGAAGCTAGGCGCCCCGAGGAAGTCGGCAAGACCGACAATCCCACCTATTGCTTTACCACAGGATGCTGGGGCACCCTACTAAGAGCTGCTACGTCTTCAAGGACATCCTTCAAGCTCTGATTGACGCGGAGGTGTTAAAGCTCCGACCAGAGCAGAAGAAGGTGACGGCTAATGTGACGTCAGTTCTCCAGTTTGGAAGACAACCCCCAACGCCTGCGGGGGTGGTCCCTGTTCCAAGAGGAGAGCTGAGAGTGGTCAACACAGACCCTCACCAGCAGCAAGAGAAAGGCCCGGTACCCGTCCCTACACCTCAAGGGAAATCATGTGGGTCCACCCTGACATTGTCAATGAACAGCAATGGACTACTGTGACCAACAGGAAATCCAAAGGCAAGGCAAAAGCCTCATCCTGCAACGTGGTGGTGCCTCCTCTCGAGAAGCCGAGACTGATGTTCCCTCGTTAACCGACTCAGAGGAAGAAACAATAGTCTTGGCCACAGAGCTCAACCAATCGATGGCGGGAACCCGCTCAGGACAGCCCTACTTGAAGCAGTATGGCGAAACGGCGGCAACCCCTCCACAACCAACTGCAGAGCCAACCAAGCCCTCCACAAAACAACCCGTGGAGAAACAGAAGGAGACTCGATTTTCTCGAGCCCTTCAAAAGCATCGCGGAAGAATCTACGGCGCCTTACCGCTTTGATGTCCTGGCTCAATTGGCCAACATCCCGGCACGGATTACCTTGTATGAGCTTCTTAGGCTGTCAAAGTCGACCAGAGAAGCTCTACAAGAAGCTCTGGCAAATGCCGAGGTCTTCATGACCCAGGTGCCGAAGGAGGAAGATGTAGAGGATTGCCTCCACACCTCCCCAAACGCTCCCTGCATTACCTTCACAGCAGATGACATGCAGGTTAAAGGGAAGTATGATCGACCCCTGTATTTCACAGGGTATATCGGATCGTCTGAGGTGAACCGCATTCAGGTAGATCCAGGGTCCGCATTGAGCATCATGCCTCGCCGGGTCATGCAGCATCTGGGCATTCCTACTCATCGCTTGAGCCCTACTCAGACAACTATCTATGGGTTCAATGCCAACCAGACCCGTCCGATGGGGAAAATCAAGCTCAAATGCCAGATTGGAAGCCTCAAGTCGGAAGTGACATGCTACATCATCGACGCCGACACTTCCTACAATCTATTGCTGGGACGACCGTGGATTCACCGCAACTCCATCGTTCCCTCCACTCTCCACCAAGTCATGAAATACATTGACGGGAGTGGAAAGGTGCAGACGTTGATCGCCGAAAGGTATCCGTTCAAAGGGGTCGAGAATTATTTCACCGACTCTTTGTTGTACCAAGATCGGTGGAGACGGATGAAGTCCCACGACCAGAGGAGCCAGACTCTGGTAACGAAGCTGACACCGAGCCCGAGAAAGAAGAGTGCCTGTGGGAGTTAGAACCACTTGTAAAGAGCACTAATAAGCTCGATGTTGATAATACCACCGACGATGTAGGCGGTTGGTATATTAATGAAGATTTAGATTTTGCGTATTTTTCTGTGTTTGCTTCTGATTCAGTACCATCAGACACTAGCACCGAAGTAGACGATGACCCCTGATCGGCAATAGATGCTTTGGCATCGTTGCATGTACCAGTGAAGTCGTCCTTCGAGACATACCAAGATAATGGTAATGCGCAAGAATCTATATTTATGGTTCCAGCAAGACGGAAAGGCCAAAAACTAATTCTTTTTGGGCGAATCTCGTCTGAACCAACGCCCCGCGAAGAATTGGAAGGCGAGGAGGAATTCCCTCAGTTCGGTCATTATGAACCAAAAGCACTCAAAATGATGAGATGCATGGGGTACGACCTGACCAACAAACCCGAGTTGAACTTCGGCAAAGGATGGAGGACGCTGCTTCGATCCTTTGTGCCGAAAGGGAAGGCCCCTGATTATTATCATCGGACGCGCCGGGGTTGGGCTATGTATCAACTCCGGTCCCATCAGCCTCCGATTCTCAAGAATTATCGAGCAACGATTACTCTTCAGACACATCATCTTGGGAGTCAGATGTCAGTGTCGGCAACATCTTCAAGGAACTTTCAGTGAACATGGTTTCGACAAGCCACCTGGAAGATGGAAATGAAGAAATGATCCAATCTGATACAGATCCTTGGATCAAACATTTAAACGCTCTTTGGGACACTCGCTTTGAACAGCGCGAGCCACCCACAGAAGACAAGGTTGTTCAGTCAACCTAGGAGATGAGGCTAACCCTAAGCCCATCTTCATAAGTGACGGCCTGTCACCTTCGGAGAAGAAGGATCTAATATCTCTTGTACAAGAGTATATAGACGTCTTCGCCTGGAATTATGAGGACATGCCAGGACTCGATCCTCAGGTGGCTATGCACCGCCTCAACATCAATCCGGACGCAAAACCTGTCAAACAACAGCAGCGACGGTTCCGTCCAGAGATAATGGAGGCAATTCAATCAGAAGTCAGAAAACTTATTGATTCTGGCTTCATCAGGGAAGAACAACATCCCGACTGGGTAGCCAACATCGTCCCCGTCGCCAAGAAGAATGGGAAGATCCGGATCTGCATCGACTTCCGCGATCTAAACGAGGCCTGCCCCAAGGACGAATTCCCATTGCCGATCACAGATGTCATGATTGACAATACTTGTGGATTCAAACGAATGTCCTTCATGGACGGATTCTCAGGATACAACCAAATCAAAATGTATCCTGATGACGAAAAGCATACCTCCTTCAGGATACCTCTAGGAGTATATTGCTACACCGTCATGCCCTTCGGACTGAAAAATGCAGGGGCAACATACCAAAGGGCCATGAACGCCATTTTCCATCAGCAAATACGCAAAACGGTGGAATGTTATGTTGATGACATCGCGGTAAAGAGCCGCACTAAAGGTGATCACATAGCGGACCTGAAGGTGGTCTTCGACATCATGCGGGCTCATCAATTGAAGATGAATCCCACAAAGTCCTTCCTGGGGGTGGCCAGTGGCAAATTCTTAGGATTTGTTGTAACATCCACCGGAATTCACTTGGACCCGGAAAAGGTCCGCGCTATCCAGGAGATGCAACCCCCGAAAAATCTCAAAGAACTCAGGGGATTGCAAGGACGATTGGCGTACATCCGCAGGTTTATCTCAAATCTCTCCGGAAGATGCCAACCCTTCGCTAAGTTAATGAAAAAGGGTGTCTCATTCATTTGGGATGACGCTTGCCAACAAGCGTTCGAGGAAATCAAGCAATACCTCACCCAACCACCAGTCCTTGCAGCTCCGTATCCGGGAAGCCTTTCCTGGATACGTCCGGGCAATAGATCATTCTTTGGGGCTCTACTAGCTCAGCACGATGACCAAGGACGAGAGCAAGCAATCTACTATTTGAGTAGAATAATGATCGGAGCCGAACATCGGTATAACCCGATCGAGAAGGAATGTTTGGCATTAGTGTTCGCTATTCAGAAAATGCTGCACTATCTGGTAGGCCAAACTATAAACGTCATATCAAAAGTCAACCCCCTGAGGTTACTTATGACTAAACCTTCATCATTAAACGGCCGGCTGGCAAAATGGGCCATATTACTCTCCCAATATGAGATGCACTTTTTACCACAAAAGGCCATTAAGGGACAAGCAGTGGCGGATTTCCTAGCTGAGCACCCAGATCCGAGGGCAGCCAAAGTCTACGAGGATCTCCCAGATGAAGTTGCTGAAGTCTGCCTGACTCAGACATCGTTCGAAAGTCAAGTTTGGCAACTTTTCTTCGACAGTGCATCAAGAACAGGCCCAAAGGGACACGTAGTAGCGGGGGTAGGAGTAGTACTCGTATCCCCACAAAATTATGTGATTCCCCGAGCTGTCTCATTAACTGAGCCTTGTTCCAACAATGTGGCGGAGTACAACGCTCTTTTGATTGGGATGCAATTCGCCGATGAGATTGGCGTTAAAAATCTCGAGGCATACGGCGACTCTAAACTCATCGTCAGCCAAGTTCGCGGGGAGTACGAAGTCAGACATGAGGACCTAGTACCCTACCACAACGCAACTATCCGCATGGCCAAGGGGTTTACTAGCTTCTACATCGACCATGTACCGCGCAGGCAAAATGCGCACGCGGATGCACTCGCATCCCTCGCGGCCTCCTTAGCTCTTCCAGCTGGAGCAATGGAGAAGATATTCGTCTACAGCCACGACCTGTATTGCCCGAGAAATGCTCTCGAGGGCTATCAGGAGTCAAGAGGAGATTGTCAAAGCAAAGAAGCGCTGGAATTGTCAACCGGCCCAGAACTTAAGACTGGCGATTCCCCTACATTGATTATGTCCTGTATGGCATCCTGCCTGAAGACACCAAAGAGGCGGCTGCCATTCGAAAGAAAGCCCCCAAATTCTATTATAATGCGATTACGCGAACATTGTATCGTCGATCGCATGACGGGATCTTACTCCGGTGCCTTTCACCAAAAGAAGCCCAAGAGGTATTGAGAGAAGCCCACGATGGTATGTGTGGAGCCCATCAACCTGGCCCAAAACTGGCACATCGACTCCAAAGATTGGGTTACTATTGGCCCAAGATGATTGCCGATGCCGTCACTTATGCTAAAAGATGTCACGCTTGCCAAGTGCATGCGATTTCATCCATCAAGCACCAGGCTACCTCCACTCTACGACCTCTACCTGGCCATTTGAAATGTGGGGGATGGATGTGGTTGGCCCTATCAGCCCACCATCATCAAAAGGACATCGGTTTATTTTGGCAATAACCGATTACTTCTCTAAATGGGCCGAAGCCATCCCTTTGAAGGAGGTAAAATCGTCTAACGTGATCAAGTTCGTGAAACATCACGTTATTTACCGTTTCGGTGTACCTCGACGAATCGTCCATGACAATGGACCTCAGTTCATCAGCCAGGCTTTCCAGAGATTCTGCGCTAAGTTCAGAATCCAGAGTGTGTCCTCAACGGCATACTATCCTGCCGCTAATGGCCTCGCAGAAGCTTTCAACAAGACTATTGGCAAGCTTCTCAAGAAGTTCGTCTCGAAAAGTCAACGAGACTGGGACGACAAGTTGGGTGAATGCTTATGGGCCTATCGCACAACTGTGCGAACCCCAACTAAAGCTACACCATTTTCTTTGGTATACGGGTGTGAAGCCGTGCTCCCACTGAAAATCCAAATTCCATCTCTACGCGTCGCCTTGACAGCGGAGATGACAACAGAGGAGAAGCATCGACAGCGACTCCAGGAACTGGAGGCCTTGGATGATAAACGTCTGCAGGCCCAACAACAAATCGAGCTCTACCAAGCTCGTATTACCAGAGCCTTCAACAAGAAAGTTAAAATGCGAACTTTCAAGAAAGGCGATCTTGTCTTAGCCGTCAGAAGACCCATGGTAATGACGCACAAGACAAAAGGAAAATTCCAACCCAAATGGGAAGGACCATTTGTAGTAGAGTCAGTCTACTCAAATGGGTCATATCGCCTCATAACCTCAAATGGCGATACACTCATGATGCCGATCAATGGCAGGTTCCTGAAGAAATACTATCCTTAGATGGTATTCTTCCGCTGATCAAGTTAAAAGTACACCTCTGATCAAAGTAAGAAGAATTTCTTCATTATAACATCCGACGCCCCCGACGGTTAAGGATAGAGGAAAATGTTGGCTTCTAAGCCCAACATAAGTCTTCGACAACTCATCATGCTGAGGGGAATAGCATGGCTAGCCCAACTCAAACGGTAGTTGGTAAAGGCACCTCAAATCCGTTGATAGCTGAGGGTTTGCTAAAAATCCTAAGTGGACTTGGCTCCACTCTTTCCTCCAAAATCCCTTACCAATTCTCATCCACAGAATGGTAGGTCTACAAAATACAACTGTTACTAAGTTAACACTATACCTCTGGTAATGGAAACTTTTCAATATTCCTTGTCGAGTACAAATTTTGTTTGTCAACTCTACACGGAGTATCAAACTTTCAAATTTGCCAAGTTAACACTATACCTCTGCACTTCAAATTTTCACTTGTCAATTCTAACCATAGAATGACAGGTCCTCAAATTGCTCTTATCATGAGTCAATCTTTGTCAAGTTAATACTACACCTCTGACAAATTACTGTTAAAGTTTAACACCACACCTCTAAACAGTAATCAGGTTTCTGTCAGGTTTAATATTACACCTCTGACAGTCACTTTTCTTCAGACTTCCATATCGAAGCTGAAATGGATGATGCTAAGTTAACATTACACCTCTAGCATCAAGTCATTGCTAAGTTAAACAATACACCTATGGCCATGACTTTCCCTCGGACTTCCTTATACAAGCCGAGATGACCAATGCCAAGTTCAACATTACACCTCTAGCATTACCCTCACTGTCAAGTTAAACATTACACCTATGACAGTGACACTTCTGAGTTAAGTTAATATCACACCTCTGACTCACATCCTTGTCAAGTTAACATTACACTTCTGACAAGACCACTTTCAACCCGTTAAGTTAATATCACACCTCTAACGGTAACAACTTTTCTAGATTCCCCACGAGTCTAGTCTCACTTGTTATTCTCTTCAACAGAATAACAAGTCTACCTAAAAACATTGTTAGGTTAATACTACACCATCAACAGTGTTTCCATCAAATCCCCAGCTGAGCTCAATCAAGTTAATCCCAAACACTTGATAAAGTTCACCCTCCCTGGGGTACCAATTCTACTTGTCACTTTCTCTTATAAAGTGGCAGGTCCACCAAAATTATTTCATCTCTGTCAAGTTAATATTACACCTCTGACAGTATTGTGAGAGTTCCTGAAATAGGATCTTTCCCTACAAAGTTTGACTTATTAAGATTATCATCATAATTTTGACAAAGTCAAAGATTCTTTGCTTCTATGAGTCTAACTGAAGACAAAAAGTTCAAGACAATGAAAGAGGCAAAAAGAAAAGTGTCACTTTTATTTATATCCAGTCATACGAAAGTGATACAAAACGCTCTCTTATACAATAAGATTGAGTGTTACAATTAAGGAGTACAAAGAAGTCCCTCTCTCAGAGGCCGTACTCACTCCTTGAAGCCGCATCTGATTCCCAGTGCACGAGTCTGAAGAAGTGCCAAACTGAGGCGACAATTGGAGCCGGTTGCACTATGGTGCATGGCGTAAACATCGAAGAGCCCTAACTGACTAAGCTAAGAGCAATGGTGTTCTTGAGGTCCGGTGGCAGCAGAAAGCCCTGCAACCCTTCATTCATGAGCATCTCTTTCGCCAAAAGGCCATCCAACAACATGGAGTGTCCTCGATGTCACTTCTGGGGTGAGAGAGGAAGGAGATGCTAACCACCACTATATCCACCGTAACCCCCTCGCCGCCATCCTTACCCTGACCATCCCTTGCCAGCAGGCATGACTGGTGCGTCGCATTCAAAGAGAACTTGGCGAGGGTTAAGTCCCCGAAAGGGCCATGACTTCTTCCCTTGTAGACGACGAGGACCATGACTTCTTCCCTTGTAGATGGACATCGAACGAGTTCGCCGACCGGAATATTCTTCCAGGGGCCCAGCGAACCTGAAAAAGGACAATCAAGCCTACCTACAAGGAATAAACAAGGGGTTAGAAAATCTGAAACTTAGTATACTTCAACAAAAAAACTAAGTGACAGACGCGGCTATTGTCGAAGACTTCAGACGCGGGAATGAGCCCGCGCAGTGAGTCAAAATACCGCGTCAACAGAAGCAGACGCGAATCAAAACTGTGCCACACAGAGGATTCAAACGCGGTCTCATTTTGCGCCCGCGCCTAAAACACAAGGCGCGAAAGGACTCAGACGCCGAAAATTGCCATCTCCCTGTCGAGGGAACAGGGGTTGCAAAATTCGGGTCTGAAACCTTCGGCCCGAGTTGGAATTCATCCAAGTCAGTGGCCTTAAAACGCGAGCTTCATGAGCAAAGTCAGCGTCAAGCGCCAAAGACTTCTGTACTCGCGTCCAGCGAAGTTTAAGTCGGCGGCGCAAATTCCAGAAGGAATGCACCAACTCAGACTTCATGAGGAAATCCAGATGATGATGATGCCAAAGTGCAAACTTGGGTGGACTAGAAACATCACGGCAAGTCGGGACGGCATACCAGCAGAGGCCTCTGTCAAGAGTTTAACTCTCTGCATCAGAGTATGGACATGGAAGGTGATCAGAGAGACACTTTGTCCTGAAGAGACCAAACAGAAGCATGAAAGCTCTGGGTCACCTTCATCCATGGAGGCAAACCCCTGGTGAAGTCTTTTGAAGGGGAAGGCAGAAACTCTCAGAGCACTCGCTCTCAAAAAGAACACAGTATGGACTGTTAAAGGGAGGAAGGAACCCCTATTTATAGGCAGCCCCTGATAGCTGTCATTAATGGTTCATTAATCAAAACCGTCGGCCTTAATGACCGCACGACCGTCAAAGTCCAATAGGAGTCTGACGCGTGGAACGTTGCTTCGGGAACCGTCGCAGGCGCTGGTCTCAAACCGCCAGCGCCGGTTTTGCATTAAAAGGTATTAACGCCTGAGTCCAATAAGGAACCAACGCGTGGACAACTGCTTCGGGAAACAACGGATGACCCGGTTTCCCAATCGTCAGTGAAGACTTGACGTTCAAAGATCTCATAAAATCTTTATGTCAGGCCGCATGTAACGTCTACATCGATACGCAGATGGGAAAATCGCGTCCCGGAACCCGCGTCTCCTTTTTTCAGAATGAATGACGTCCACCTGCGTTCCAAAGGAAAGTCCGCGTGACTCAGAATCGCGTCCCTTCAGCAAACAGGGCCCATTTTAAGGGAAAGCACTTGACTCAGCAAAGGACTTAGTCCATTCTGAGATTAAGGGGAAAATACACAGGGCCGCGTCCATCGCGTCCGCTCGAGTCGCGTCTTCATTGGCAGGACAGACTCGCGTTACTCAAAGCTGCGTTTCTCTCTGCGAGTTGACGCCGTCGCGTCTCCCTATGGATTGACGCCGCGTCTCACCAAAAGGACTTTGTTCTATCCGAGTTCTTATGAACTGATGACCGCGTCTCTCCATGATTGACGCCGCGTCTCATCAAAAGGACTTAGTTCTACCTAAGTCCCTATGAACCAATGTCGCGTCTCATCAAAAGGGCTTAGTTCTGCCTAAGGGTCAAACGCCGCGTTTCATTTAAAGAACTTGGTCTCACCTAAGTTCAGCATTCACAGTCAGTTAATCAAAGATTGTGATCAAGAGGTCGAATTCATCCACAGCAAGCAACAAAGGAGGTGGAACCAAAAACTTCAAAGACTTTTATTATATCAAAAATGATAAAAGCCATACAAAACACTCTTAGTGAACAGAGTGTCCTTTTCTTAAAAGAAAAAAAAAGAAAAGGCTACAAGTCCTGGTCCGCCAAAGAACGGATTTGCTCTCTAAGGCGATGTATCTTATGTTGACGCCCTTCTCAACCTCCATGAGAGCTCGGGCCCGCAGATCCGCTTCAGACAAAAATCCCTGCGCTTGCACTCGGAGGGATTCCAGCTCGGACGAACGAACAGAGAGGTCCGCTTCAGCTTGCGCCTTGGCGACCTCTAACTCCGCTAGCCTCTTTTCAGAGGTAGCAAGCCTCTGTTCGTTGAAGACAATCATGGCCTCAGCCCTGGCTATAACAGCCCGAGAGTCAAGGATAGCCTGCTTTGCGGCCTGTATGATCGTCTCTGACTCCTCGGACTCAATCGCCAGCCTTTGGTAATCAGCCTGGACACGTTCAAGAAACGAGTGCTATCGGTTATCTTCTCCTCCACCTCCCTTCGCTCCTGCTCTTGAGCAACAAGAAGCCTGTTCAGCGTTTCTTGGCTTCGTGGGATGAACCGGCATCATCCTCCAGGGATCGAAGCTCTCTCAGGTGCTGTCCCAGCTGATCCACCGGCAGCTGACTCGCCTGGGCTAGCGAAGGGCCTCCGGCCAACTTGATGTTCTCGACCTGGTTTCCGAGAAACATCTGGGCGAAGTCAAGGGCTACCCCAAGTCAGGACGAAATCGATGCTCCATGATATCATCATCCGAGTGCTCCCCGATCCCTTTTCTATCACGGGGTGGGGGATGTAGATCGGCTCTGTTGGTGCAAGAGTTGAGCTGACCACGGTACGGCAGGAACGGAGCATCCACTGGCGCTTCTGGGGGTACCACTTCTGCAGGACCTCCACAGCCGATGACAGGGTAGTGAGCTCGACCTCCTCAGAAACCTCAGCCAAGGCTTGGGCCGTGTGGCCTTCCGGAGGGACACTGACCGTCAGACTCTCTACCTGGGCCCCTCAGTTCTCTCTGCAAGTTTATCTCAACATTAGCCAGAATGGTAAAAAGATAAACATCCGAGACATCAAACTTCCTTACCAAGCTGGAGGTCCAGAGATGTCGAATCCTTGGGCGAACCCTGCAGAGGAGAAGTCTCCCTGACTTCAGTGGTGGCCACCTCTTCCTGCAGAGGAGACGTCTCTCTGACTTCAAGTGGTGGCCTCCTCTTCCTGCAGAGTAGAAGGCTCGGCAGCTGGAGTCCTCACTCCTTCCGGCTGTGTCAACTCTTGCACCATCTCCTCGATATGCGAGGAGGTTGCAGCCTCGTATCCTCAGCTAATCCCTGCAGCATAAAAGGATAATGTTAAAACCTCCCCTTCAAATGAAAAGGGAAATCAGGTTAGAAGGTGAAAAAGAATACCTTCGGCGGAGTAACTGCCGCCAGTGGTGATACCGTCAACGGCTCGCACCCTTGTATTTTCCTCCTCCGAGATGTGTGAGAATTTGCTCGTCATGGAGGAGCGGGTTCGTCACCATAGTCGACCTCATCCTCAAAATCGCTTTCCTCTGCGGATAAGGAAGACGACATTTCAACGTGAGAGGCCTCGTAGCCGAGCCTTGCCTCTAAACACCCCAGTGGTAGGGCTGGGGTCAACCATCCGAGGACTGGAGATGAAGACAGAGGAGGCCCAGGCTGTTGTGCCTCACCCCTCCTCTGAGCTGAGAAGACTCAGGCCGAGCTGAGATCCCCGGAATCTCACATCGCATCCGCTCATTAAATCGACCTCGAGCTGCTCGGTCTCGTCAGTGGCGGTGGGTCTGTCAGCAGGCTCCCCTTCCTCTTGCAATCCTGAGGCTCCTGCGGTGTACCTGCGGGCATAGACTAAGGAGTGTCATCCTTGTCCACCTCTTCCTCCCTCGGCTCCCCAACACCAGAAGGGATGTCCGCGATCGAGAGACTGCAAAGCCGTCAAGTCTCTTCGAACCTTCTTTGGGGCAGGCTCAGCAGTGGAAGTAGAGCCTTGACGACGCTTGCCCACCGCCTGTCGAGCTCTGGTGAGTCGCGGCTCCTCCCTTGTTGGTCGCATCCCGCCCTTGTTGCTCACGGCTCCTCCCTTGACCTTCTCCCGACCTCCCTCAGAGCCTTCAGGTACTGCTCGAACGCCTCGCGAGCGTTTACCGGACTCCGACCTTGCTTCGAGATTTGCATTGATACTCTCATGCATGAATACTCTCAGAACAAAGTACGGTGTCTGGTGACTTGGAAGTACCGGAGCAGAAGCTGAAGCTCATACGGCACTTTTGATCCCTCGATAGGTAGACGAAAGTTGCTCCTGTCCCTCCGGCCACACTGTAGTCCAAGCCCGAGCCCTTCGACAGTTCCCTTCGAAGGCGAGTCGAGCATTGGGATTGCCGACGTAGAGTTGATCGTAGCCGAACTGTCGGGCGAAACGATTCGGCATGTACTACTCGATTGTGCATGAAGTCCCTTGCCGGAAAAGCACTTATCCTAGCCGAATGTTGATCAACCACCAGAAGACCGCCGTGGACACCTCGTGAAGTCATCTGGCCCGGCGAAATCAGTAAATAGATCCCCGAAAGATACACCAGGATCTCGGGGAAGCAGCGATTGAGCTGGTAGTTCGAAGCATCTGAAATGCACTTCCGGACGAAATACATATAATATTACGCCAGCCCGAACCCTCCCCCGCTGTACAAAAGGCGAACCCTCACTCCAAGGCACCGGTGTCATCAGGGAAGGGCAGTGCATCACGTACCAAGCCATGATGTACGTATAAGCAGCTTGATCCGAGGGTTGGGGCGCTTCACCGTCGGCTTCCCCTCTGGTCAAGGATCGGCTTGCCATGGGAGTCGACAGCCTTCCCGGGTTCGCAGAAAGCCTGGTTAACGCCCGCAACCCTCTGAATGCAAGCCGCCACGGCCGGAAGAAGGGCTATGGGACTGCCATAGGCCAGGAGCACCGCCGGGTACACTACATCGCAACAATGACTTCATGTGGCAGCGTGGGCACCACACAACGCTTCATCCACAGCATTAAGAAAGCCCGCCAACAATGCTCGATCGGAGATAGGGGTCCGGGCTTGATGGTGAAAAGCTTTCGAAGACCATGTCAGGTTTCGAAACCGTCTCTGTTCGAACTGTGGTATAGAAGCCTTCAGCAGCCTGGCGATCCTGTCGTCAATCTCCTCGTCGAGCTGGGAGCCAGTCGGGTTATTGATGGTCTTTCTTGTTGACATTGTTGAACAAGTAACTGGCCCAAGACAGCTGCTTGATTCCTCCCGACCTCCAAGTGGTCATCTGGCCGCAAATATGGAAATGACATAGCACTTCCCAATAAGTCTAGTACATTTGAGGAGACCCTTTCTTCATAAGGTTGAGCTCCTCAGTGGTTGGACATATTCCTCATAGGGAGAATCCCCTGTTGCCAGCCCAGAGACCTCATGCAACTCGTGCAGTGCAAGCCCATCTCTCCGACTGGGGTGAAGAATGTCCCCGTTCAAAGAATTGTAACGCTCCATGACCCGAAGAGTTCTGAGAACTCGGCGGGATGCCATACTGCACGCCCTGACTGCTGGGTACAATCCCACGTGCTCTAGCAGATCTCCAAATCGGTAAGGACGAAGCCCACCATCCTGCACCACCAATACTTCTCGATGGAATGAACCCACCCGGGCGCACGAACTCAACCGGAAAATCACCTCCGCTTTCATAAACGCGTTGAGGAAGGTAGTGCCGAGTTTTGGTATCTCTCCAACTGGGAGCTCAAACTTGCGCGACCCGGGGAACAGGCCGAGAACCGCCTATTATGTCCATCATGGCGGTATACCTTCTGGGAGCCCAAGTCACCAAGGGTAATCTCAGGACGTAGCGGGAAACGTCCCATGTCATCTTCCGAGGGACGGACATGTGCTGGAGATAAGACAGCGGGAACATCCTCTCCATGTCTGGAAGAAAGAATCTTCTATCCCCTATCTGACGGAGCCATCTATAATTTTCGTCATCATGGAATAGCCGCCATCGCCGATACGATCTCCGAAGAAGAAGCAGGCTTCTCCAGCTTGACGCGATCATCCATTGTGAATGCTGCATCGTCATAAGCAACCCTAAGGTTGTCATATCAACATTGGAGAGCCTTTTCTGGCGCTCCTGTGACTTGTCAGCAGTCACAGTACTGTCCTTCGTAGCACAAGGCCAGATCACGGTCAGCACCACCTACATGTTCAAAGTGGCGCTTCTTGGCGAGTGGGGCAGAAGGTGTGTACTGCAAAAGAAAAGGACACTTAATCAGACACCTTTATAATGCTAAGTGTCTAGTCCAAACGCAGAAGAGATACTGGACGCAGGAATTATCAAGTCCGCGTCCAGACCTGCGAAT
>JAVJIF010020545.1:0-57742 GCA_038442645.1 Agave tequilana
TGACGGCTTTATTATATTGTTGTGTTGTTGTGCGTATATGCTAATTGTTGGTCATGATGATAGGAAAATTGACAACTTAAAAGGAGAGTTCGACAAGTCTTTTGCTATGAAGGACTTGGGACCGCCAAGATTAATTCTTGGTGCGAAATTTCTTGTATGAGGAGAATGGAAAGCTTTAGTTGTCACAAGAAACGTGCATTCAAAAGTTTCTCTGTAAGTAAGAGCAAAACAATTTCTCTCACCTGTAGGCCATTTCAAGCTCATTTTAAACAATGTCTACAAGTAATAAAAGAAAAAGAAAGAAATGAAGCATGTGCATAGTTGGTGGTTGATGTAGCTAAGGTATGCACAAGGCAATAGTAGAGTTAAGTGAATATTCAGATATCTCATAAGCACCTTCCCATTGTGTTTGTGCTTTAGCACGAGTCTAAATTAGATGGTTAAACAGATGCCAAACATGGAAGGTGAAGTTGATTTCAGGAAAACCCTACCACATTTGGTACCTTGTGACCTTTGTAAGGGGCAACATTATGGCAGTGCAAAAATTTGGTGCATTATTAACCAAAAAGCAGACTCCATCACACAACACTTAAAGTTGCAAGGAAGCTTTGTGGTTTGAAGGGATAAATATGTAGTCTTGATCTAGGAATACATTTAAAGTATGTTGTCTCTTTTGTGACAATCAAACCGTATCACTCTTAATAAGAATCTAGGGATAAATTTGAATCTAAGTATATTGATGTTAAATATCACTATGCTTAGTTGAAACTACTACAGTTTGAGAAAATCTACTCGAAAAGAATATATCGGATATGACGAAGAATACATTATCCAAGGAAAAGCTTAACCTTTTGCAGAAGGAAAACAAGGTAGCAAAGCCCTCCCATGAGTCTGGAGGGGGAGACTATCGGAGTGGGCCGGGCCTCATGAGAGGGCTGCAACACCACATATGAGCCTTTATGACTCATTGATTTTGTGACAACCTCTTGATTAAGGATCGTCTTTTATGCGCTGCAGATGGTCTGAACTAAAGAAGAATTTAGTCTCAGACTAAGAGAAAGAGAGGTAGAGAAAGAGAGGAGGATCTGACTTCAACTAGTTCCAAATTTCAGGGGTTTATGTATGGCCATTTGCTCTACAAATAAAACAAGTTAGATTTTATTTTGATTTCCATATTTCTACAACAATGTTATTCATTCCTTGCTCTTGTTCTCTTTGTAGTGTTTGTTGTAAAATCATCCAGTTAAGGTGAAGAAGTTTTGGTTGTGTTGGGCCGGGAGTAAAAGCTCTTGATGTTTGTGATCCTCCAGTGTTCCTTAGAAAAAAGAAATTGTGTATCCCCTTATTCTCCTAGGTGGAAGAAGAAGATATTATGTGCTTTTCTCCTATGCTTTTTCCGTGAGAGGTTTTCCACGTAAAATTAGTGCGTGCTGCTTGCTAATTTGATTATGGTGTGCAATTTTATTTCTGGTGTTGTTAACTTGCTAATTAAGCTAGTGCTGTCAAAGTGATCCTGTTTTATCCCACACCATGCCATTAAAATAATCAGAAGGAAATTATTATTTGTATTTTTTTAATTATCATTTTCCTTGTTATAAATGTAACATTTCCTTCTAGTAATTGGCATGCCAACGCAAATCAACATGAGAATTTGCATACATATTTTAAGATTTATGCATAATCTTTTCTGAAGATTATCAAGATCATTTCTTGAAGTTTTTAAGTCCTCCATAGTAGAGTTATAAATCTTGCAAATCTTCCGTAATATTTGATGTGTGCTTGTAAATGTTTCAAACATGATAATAAATGGAGTTCAAATATTTTCTTGAGATCGCGGAAACTCTCCAAATTCGTAGACAAATAGTTTGTAGCGGAAGCAAATGATGTAAATGGTTATCCAAAAAGATAGATTAAGTCCACAAGTTTAATTTTAGTTAGACCAATTAGACTAGATTTGCAATATAAGAACTGGTGTAGGGTGTTAGATGTAATAGAGTATATTATATTATAGAAAGAGTATTTGGAGTATTTAGAGTTCTAGTAGTATTTGGATTCATAGTCAGAAAAGGATTTGGTCTTGTATGGTCTATAGAAGGAGACTTGGTCTCATGAATTTATATAACTTGTATTTTGTAATTTTTTTGAATATCAATAAAGATGTAGTCCTTTAGAGTCAATGGAAATTAAGTCTAACATGGTATCAGAGCATCAAGTTTATGGAATTTCTTTATTTGCTCCTGCATCTTTTGTTTGCTTCAACAGTCTTCTTCACAATTTGAATGTTCCTTTCAATTTTTGTTCTTAGTGGTTTTAGTTCTTGTTAGTTTTGTCAATCTATGTTCTTTTGCAATTTCTTGTCAGGAATCTTTGTTTGAATTTGAGTGAGTTAGGATCAGATTTTTTTGGATTTGGCTTTGATGTTTGAGAAATTCATTCTCAGCAACTTTGTAACTTGTCTTGAGTTTTTCCGTAATTCGGCAATTAGTTTTTGGCAACCCGACAACTCATCTTGGATAATTTGTTTAGTAACTCAACATCATCATTTCAACAACTTCAGCAATTATAGCATTTGTTTTTCAGTTTTTTTTGGCAACTCTCACTGTTGTATAATCGTGAATTTAAGGGAGAATATTAGAGGTAATAGAGTATATAATTTATAAAAACAATTTTGAGTATTTAGTGTTCTAGTATTATTTGAATTCATAGCTAGAATAGAATCGGGTTGTATGGTCTATATAAGAAGACTTAGTCTCATGAATTTATGTAACTTGTATTTTATAGTTCCCTTGAATATCACTAGAGATATAGTTCTTTAGAGTCAATGCAGATTTACCTTTGTAAATCTGACATACATAGGGGTCAATATATTCTCTCATAAAAAGAAAAGGAAGGGCAAGAAATGGTACAAAGTGGTTATCATTCATGTCTTACTTATCAGGATCTGTTCTGAAATTCCTTCTAAATGAGGCCTACACTTGGGCTTAACTGGTCATTTATCGCGTATGTTTTTGATGTCAAGGTGAGAGGAGGGTTTCATATTTATCTATCCTCTTTTTTATTATTTTTAAGTTACCTTTAACATCCTTTCTTTTCCCAAAGATCAAACTACCAAGCATAAGTCCATGAAATTATTCTTCTTAGCTTTTT
Organism: Agave tequilana; assembly: GCA_038442645.1. Lineage (NCBI taxonomy): Eukaryota > Viridiplantae > Streptophyta > Magnoliopsida > Asparagales > Asparagaceae > Agave > Agave tequilana. Next base: position 3,148 of record JAVJIF010020545.1, read on the forward strand.
AAACAATTCCACATCACAACTTTGCAACATTATATAATTTGTAACCTGATATCAAGTTACAAAATCACGGTTCTAAAAAAAAAATGTGACATACCAGAAACTTATTTTTATTTTTTTGAATAAATTATATACCTGCCATGACGAACTTCCACATCAGTTTTGTAGAATTTGGCCATATATCCAGTTCAATAACTCTCACTCCTCTTTCCAATGCTTGTATTATAGGGACATCGCTGGAGTCACTACTGAGTTGGTTACCAGTTAAGTAGGAGTTATGGCCTGTATATATGAAATAGTGGGATAATGGAGCTCTCATGTCTTGATAAACCTGAAATTTTATAGAAATGCTTAGAGACACAATATGCCACTACTTGAAAAGGTTGGCAAAGAAAACTAGCAAAGAGAAATCACCTGCATAAATACAGAAATACATTACACATTATGCGTATATGCATATGAAAAAGTATATAAGTTTGATAACAATTTTAACCCACAAGCAGTGAAAGTTAAAGAGACCATTAGAAACACGTTTACAAGACATCTTCAAAAATAAGAAGTCATCTAGACAAGGGTTGTATCTACTGTGTTGTGATTTCTTGAAACCTATCCCTTCGCATTTAGTTTAAGTGTGTAAACAATAAGTATACTCAATAGTACCTGCAAGTAGACGTTCCGAAGGTGGAGTGAGGAACTAGCCTAGGGGATTTTATTGTGCATGAATCCCATATTGATGCATGTTACATGTAAACTAAGTTTATTATTGGTATTTGATGTAGTGAGATTGACAATTCTGCTGCTGGGTCTTCCAAGGTAAAGGATCTACTGTCTTCAACTTTTGATGCCACTTTTTAGTGGCATCTTCTTTTGTGTCTTTGTATTAGTTACATAGATTTGAAGCACATCTCTTATTTGTGATGATTGTTTTCCTTCTCTTGCTCATTACACATATTTGTCCATGAAATATATGGCAATACTCGTTACATGCCATGATAGTTTAGATGACCGTAGTCCATTTAAAATCCATAGCTCAAACCATTAGATAATGTGATGACCTATGTTACCCATATATGGAACAGGATAGGATAATGACATGATGCAGGTAAAAAGTTAGGATACGGAGACATCATGGATATGGAAATTTGAGTTTTGATTAGCAATATAAAACAGTTAAATGAAGCATCACAGAGGATATTATAAAATAAAGTTATATAAATTAATAGTTATTCAAATAAGCATTATCCTTTGTATCCTTTAGTAAGGAGGTAAATAATATAAATGCATATAGAAATCAAATTGAAATATGACTCTTCATGCATAAATTAGGCATTGATATGTTTAGAATGCGTTACAAATTTAGAATACATTAAAAAAAGTATCCAGTGAGTATCCACCAAGTACTCGAACATCCACGTGAAGATATCCACATTAATGACCAGTTAAATCTAATGCTCAAGCTGTTTGGTAGGCATTAGCAATGAAGTTCAAGTCAACTCAATACCACAAGAAAAATTCAGTTATTCCAGTGTGCCACATCAATGAAATGTATTCGGTTTTATGGTATGATCTGCGCAATATGAGCACACACATCAGTTAGGAAAATTGGATATGAATGCCGGCAAGATGAATTAAGACTAAATGTAGATAGGGGGCACCTTTGTGCGTATTGTATGTAGCTCAAACAACTTAACTAAAATACTGGTAGTTAACTTCATGAAATTGCATGTGCTTTTTGTTTGCCCATATGTACCATTCTGAGTTCTAAAGAAGCTATATACCAACAGAATGGCTATTCTACAAGACTATTATTATTATTATATAGTTACTTTGAAGTCAAGTCAAAACAGTGAATGATGCAACTTTTTCTTATTGTTATTGTCCCTGTTTAGCACGTGGTGGCAGACTTTTAACACATACGGTCAAGCCAGTTTGTTAGCTTATATTGTTCGAAGTCATCTGCACTGAACTAGCAGGTCAGTCTGCTGGTAACACCGCTCTCTGCCAAAGAGAGGTTCCAAGTTTAATCCCCGCACTTGTCGAACGGAGAATCTAACTTGGGTGATAGTGATGGCATCATGTGTATAGGCTGGAGGATGACGTCCATCCTGTTTCTCAAAAAAAAATGAAGTGATTTGCAGTGACAAGTTAAGAAGTTATCTATGTTTCCTTTCCATTTTCTTCTCCTTGCCACATTCCTATTGTTCTGTTTTTCTTTTTCTTTTCTTTTTATTTCCTTCCTTTTCATGCATATTATTATCTTTCACCTCGTAAGTTCCTTTCACTTTTGTCAATCTAAACTTGGAAATGCCACTGTCATCAGGTTGAAAGGAAAGTAAGTCAACAACTTTTGCTAAAATTATCACTTCGAAGATTAAAAAGAGGACGGCAATCAGACTGCCCCGAAGTATGCAAGAATAAGCAAATTAATTTCTAACATGGCTTATCTTGTTCTCTCGTTCATTGAATTTGCAATGGATTGTCCTGAACTGTGGCATGAATTCACAAACAAGAAAGACACTTTCACGGCCAAACATATTAGGCATGTTTAATTTTGGCTAGCCTTCTCTCTAGATATGGGCTTAATTTCTCTCAAGATGCCAGTGTGATGCAGGAGCCCTGTTACTTGTGTTTTCAAAATCCAAGAACGTTCTTAGGTAAACCTACCCTAAATTCCTAAATCCTCACCTTTTTGGTTTTCATATGCTCACCTTCTTGATTTCATGGCCCTGATGTTCTGATGGTCACACACAATTTCTTTTCAGTGTCTATTAAGTATAATGTTAGGGGGATACAAAGCTGAAAAAGAAGCATGTCTTTTAAATACTTAATTATCTATTTATCTACCTACTATAAACTATATATAATGCAAACATGATGGGGGCACTGAAATTTGATAGTTGGACTAATCTCTACTTGCCTGATGAACCAAAAATGGAAAGGACAAGAAGTTGTTCGATATTGTAGTTTTGCCATTGTTCTTCTATTCTATTTCTGCCTTTTGTACTCCCAATAGCCATCTAACTACACTCAAGTCGAAAAAATTAAAGAAAAAAGGCATCCAATTTCTTTGTTTGCACATAGCGTGCACATTATAAACCCAGTAAGTTATTAACTTTTTTGATATGAAGAACAAGTTCTACAAGCTCAACCGCACAGTTGCATGGAATTATGGATCATTTGTTGCCAAATTCACTCTGGTGCCTCTCATGTGCATCACAGCAAAAAAGATTTCTAATAGGTATACATAATATTTGTTGTAAATAAAGATAAATATGGATGTCCCTATACCTCCCACCATTAATCATGCAACCCCCACCTTTTGGTTTGCCCATGATTAAAACCTTGTAACTCATGTCCTTTAATCTTTCTCTCATGTATGCCTATAAATAAGTGTCTAGATGATTGAATAAAATGCAAGAAAGAAATATTTTCTCTACACTTACATTGTGTGCAAACTTATTGTTTTATTGTTTATCTCATTCCTCCAATTTTATAATACGTTATCAATAAGAACGCTCTAAGCAAAGGATCAAGGTTCGAAATGATTTCTTATCAATTACATGCCGATTGGATAAAGGGAAGATTCGGTGAAACGAAACAAAATGGCAAGACTAATTATTAGAAAAGTTTCATGTGCTATGATTAAATTTTAAAACATATTTGTTTTATTATGGTAGCATATGACTCATTTTTTTTAGGCTTCAAAATTTTCTTTATGTATCGAGAAAAAGCTGGAACTCTGATTTAAATTTTGATATTTGATTCTTGAATTGCCAAGAACAACGTTTTTATATTCTCATGGCCTTTCATTTGTTTAATGTCAAGCAACAAAGAGACACGTAAAGAAATGAGTCTCCTTTGTGTTGAAGCAACTAAATCTCAAGTGGTATATTCAGTGCAGTATTCTAAATATCCCCAATATAACCCCGATGTTGCGTCGATATTGAGTTTACGGCACCTAGCAGCAATGATTTGGCACATCCAAACCGATATAGCGTTTTTCATCCAAAATCGCCGATAAATAGGCATGAACCCGATATATCGGCCGCAATTTCGGCGATTTTGGACCCGATATAGCGTTTTACACCCAATTTCTAGGTTAGGTATTTAGGTAATTCGAGTGATGCGGCAATGTGACATTTTTGAAGATTCTACACTTGGATATTGATTATGAATTCATAAGCTTAATGCAAGTTATCGAGTTAAGTATATCTTAAATATATAAGTATGATGTTTTTTAGATTTATATAATTTATGCATATATTGTCTTATTGAGATGCGATTTAAGACAAGAAGATATGTATATTTACACTCCGATTTTGATATCCGATTTTTGAAAATATCCCGATATATCCCCATCTCCGATAAATTTTTCCGACCGATATAGCTGTTGTGGCTGCCATTTGAACATTGATTCAGTGACAACAAATGAGCAATGCTGCAATGGGCCACACGAATTATTGCAAGTCTCTTTATATGACGGGTTTAAATCAAGTGAAGACAAATTCCATTCAGATAAGTTCTTTAATTAATACATATGAGTACTATGTATAATTCATGAAAATATTATGTTTTAAAAAAAGAGAAAAAACCTGTTGATTGACATCCAACCAGAGATAGTTTATTAGAAATTAATTTGCTTTTATTGTTCTTTTTGATTTATTTGCAATTTGTCAAGTGAAGGAGAATATTATGAAAAGAACCAATGAGTCTCGATCTTGACATGTCTTCAAAAGTTCAAGTTCTTGAATGACGCTTCAAGAATTAGAATGATGTTTTGCACAAAGAGATAAATTTTTGAATGCTTAGATTCTCTTTTGTTAAATGATTCTTGATATGCATATTTATTTTAAATCTTCAGTATGGATTTTTTAAGCTCTACTGGATTATTGTTTTCAAATATATAATTTATTGAGTTATTTGTCCATATTATATTTAAAAAGTCGCATCTAAATTTAGAGATTATTAATTAATCTTTATTAATTTTTTCTCTCAAGAAACTAATCTACTATTTTGAAATTACAAGTATTTTTCAAAATTAGAATGATTTGAAGGAACATAGATTTTGTTCATTCTTTTGATACACATAAATATATTTTTCTTTTTTCTGAAAAATATGAATAACCATATCATATTTTAAGATCAGCCATTTTATCAATATTTTCCAAATAGAAATTCTATTTGAATTTTATTAAAAAAAAATTATATCCAGATTTCCATGCATAGTTATGATCATCAACTTAACATTGGACTCTTGAAAAATAATTTTCAAAACATATTTCATTATTGCTTTAAAAAATTTTAAATGGAATCATGTTTAGCCAAATCTGATGTATCATCTTGGGATATGATTTATGGATTGCATATTCTTTTATCATTATTTTAATGTTTTAAATGTCGGCCGACTTTTGAAATTTCGACCGACATTTCGGGAATGCATGTGGCCTACACGAAATCGGCTACCCCATTTCAAATTTTGAAAAGGGGTTAAAGTCGCCGAAATTTCGGCCGATTTTGTTCCAAAATGTCGGCCGAAATTGAATTTGCTTTTGGTTATTTTCTTTTGGGTTTGAAGCCATTAACTACAAACCCAATCCGATAAGGTATAAAAACCCTAGAATCCCAAATCAATAGCTTTATCTCAATCTCTTTCTCCCTCTAATCTTTCCTTAAAACGCTGTCACTGTTGCCCAAGAAGAACACTAACCTCGTCCAAGCCGTCGCCTTTCGTGGTGATTCTCACTGTTATCGTCTCCAAGCTGTCTTCGGCGTCTCCAAGTCGTCATCACTGTCACCCATGACTAAGGTAAGCTCATTCTCTCTCTGTTGATCTCTCTTTTATCTCTCCCAATCTCTCTCTGTTCTCTCTTTGCTCTCTCCCTCTCTTGATCTCTCTGCTCCCTTTCTCCCGATCTCTCTCTCTCTCTGCTCGTCTTGATATATTATATATGTGATATTTTAGGATATTTGAGACATTTGTGACATACTATAAGATATATGAACTCCGAAATTGACACGAAATTGAGTAAATATTTTTGAAAATTTTCCAATATCCACAATTTGACATTACATTTTGCCTTTCGACATTAGGCCGACATCTAACATTTAGAATATTCTATGCATATTATGCACTTTTTGAGAGGTAATTAGATTTCATTGTAATATATATACATATTTTTTATTGACTTAATTAATCACGACCATACTTTAGTTATATAGAGCAATTTATTAATATTAAAAAGCATGATTCATTTATAAAATTTGAAATATTACGTTTTCAAGTCACATGAATACTTCTCTATTCTAATGATATATGCTATCACACTTATTATAAGTTTATTGATTTGAATAATTATGAAAGTGTTAAAGTATTTAAATATGTGAATATTTTAAGCATATTTCTTTATGATATATTTGAACACAAGAATATTGTGCATGATATGATATTTATGATTAAAATTAATATATTTCATGTTATTCATGATAATTTACACTTGCTTATTATCTTGACATGGAATTTATTTTCGTAGTTTGATATTGATGACTTTAGAGTATGATTCTTTAAATAACTCAACTTGCTAGATACCTTCACATATACTGAGTTTTACTTGTAGATCATAATATGAAATCTGGTTGATCATGAAAATTGTTAATATGTAGAAATGTAAATATTAAAATTTATGAGATATTTCATATATGTATTGATTAACTAAAATACATGTACATATATTAAATCATGATATATGTACACAGAATTATATATATATATATATATATATATATATATATATAATATATATATATAATTCATTTATAATTCATGTTTTGCTATTTGATAATGATTTATATTTTTATCACGATGAAGAAATATCTTTGTTGATTTATCATTTCATTCATAAATGATTGACTAGTGTATGTCCCAGTTGCATCCCCTCAACGTACCAAAATAGATCCTCAACGAAGGGTTGGGATTTTTTCAAACATTACAAATTTAATTGAAGACTCCAGAAGAGCTGACATTATATTGTCAGGAGGGGCAGAATTTCATATTAGTAATGCAATATATTCTAACAAATTCAGAAAAAAAATTACTTAGTTTTAAATATATCCGCTACAATGGATATCACATTGAGATCACAAATGAATCTAATATTGAATATCTCTGCAATATCTCTATTATTTCATGCAGAAGCATAATTTGGAGAAATTCTTTGTCCTCTCTTCTGGGTTATATCATACAACAATAAGAACATTCGAATCACATGTTGTAATGAACTCCTAATCCAAAGAACTTCATATTTTGGCATAATCGATTGGGTCACCCAGAGGCAATTATGATGCAAAGAATAATTAAAATTTTATATGAACATACGGTAAAAAACCAAAAGATTTCTTAAAGCAAAATTTGTGGATTATCATTTTGATGAAACAAAATTCCCGCCGTTAGGGGAAGAAAAGTTGAAGCCTGAAGAATGGTGTAAACTTTATTGAAATACTATAACTTTATCTCATCTTGATCCTCACACTAATCAATGAGAACTTTAAGTTTAAAAGATTTTACAAAGTATTGTGAACCATTTACCAGCAGTAAGAAAGTAATAAAATCACATATACTGACGATGAATACTCCAACAAATATCCCTGAAAGATAATTAACTAGTACAATCGCAAATGAGTATAAGATACGCCTGAAACGTGGAAGATGTGTCGGTGCAAAAGACATAATTTCCTAAAAGAAAAGGCTACAAGAATTGAATAAGGAAATTAGTACTCCCGAAGAGTCAATGAAATAAAAAAACAATAGAAATAGGTACACTCCAGAAAAGTACATACAACAAAAGTATTCAATAGAACTAACGGATAAAGAACAAAAAGTCCCCGAAGAGACAGGTACATGAAAATATGAAGATAACAATGAATCATGTATCAACTGGAGATATATGATATATAAATATTATTATTGTTGATGACATATTTACCTTCACAGTAGCACTTGAAATCACCGGAAGTGATGAGAATCCTGAACCACAATCAATCGAATGATGTAGACATGATTGGTCAAAATGGAAAGAAGCAATAAAGGCAGAATTACTCTTTAGCAAAACGTAAAATATTTAGACCTGTAACCCAAATCCTGAGAATATAAAGCCTCTACAGTACAAGTGGGTATTTATTCGAAAGAAAAATGAAAATAATGAGATTGTAAGATACAAAGTTCAACTTGTACCACTAAGTTTTTTGTAGAGACATGGAATTGATTATGGAAAAACACTCTCTCCTGTAATGGATGCGTAGTACTACTACGCTTTGCTAATTGATCACTTTGGTAGATGCAGAAGAACTAAGCATGCATCTTGTAGATGTAGTTACGGCATATTTATATGGGTCATTAATTAATGACATATATACGAAGATCCCTCAAAGTTTCTGAAGTCCATAGTTCAAAATCTTGTAATCTATACTCAATTAAGCTGCAATGACCTTGTATGGATTAAAACAATCAGGACACATGTCGTACAATTGTTTTAGTGAGTACTTATTAAAAGAGGGATATGTGAATAATCTCGTATGTCCATGTATATTCATAAGGAAATAAGAAATTGGTTTTCCATAATCGCAGTATATGTTGATGATTGGAACCTCATAGAGACTCCTAAAGAGCTTATGAAGACTGCCACTTATTTGAAAAAAGAGTTTAAAATGAAAGATCTTGAAAAAAAATAAAATTTTGTCTTTTCCTAAATATTGAGCACTTTCGAGAAGGAATTTTTCTTCAAAAAATGTACAACTGTAATGGTTAGATTTTGATCTTCGTTAAGATCATGACACGTGTTCGGATACTTGTAGGCTCCATTCTCTGCCAGCGGGCCCAGCTCACTTACAAGCCTGAGATGGGCCCAAGAAGAAAACATCAGGCATCATCCCGAGCCCACATCCGATCAAACATCACTCAACCGGAGCTGCACAACCCTTCGACACGCCAGCAATCAATACAAGGTCCTTTCCTATCAGTACAAAAATCCTTCTCGGATCCACCCAAAGCTCCGACACGAAGACCCTCCGGAGCTCGCTACTCTCGCGCTACTGACAGTCGAAATAACATGATATATGTGATTCACGATCCGACTACCCTTTCAAATCATCCCCACGTTCTAAATATTTTAACGCTCATATATCAATGAGGGCAATTATGAATAATGACAGATATCACTGCATTGTGATCCTATAATCAAGCGACGCGGTCTAGGGGGTTACAAGAAAATCATAACATGTGAATCATGCATTTATGGAACTCCGAGATATCCGCACCCACGAAGACAGCTCAGGAGGGTATAAATGCATCCCCTTCTCCATCGAGAAAGGGGCTTCCGGCTGATTACATTAAATCTGAAGGTTTGACAACTGACTACCAAAAACTCTAGTGGTTCAGACCTGATTTAAAAAATCTTAGAACTTATAATCGCAGCAGTACTCTACTGAATTCATTGTAATCCCCAGATATTATAGTGAATTCTCTCTCTCCTATAATTTTTCTCTTTCGAGTTTTTCACGTAAATCTCCATTGTCAGCGATTGCTTACATCTGTCCATTCACTTACAAACTTGCTTACAATTCATGGTGTGGAGAAATTCTCCGAGAATTTATCCCCACAACAACAAAAAATATCTTGAAGTGTTTTTATATGGATAAAGTTCATCCATTAACATTTTCGATGATTGTACAATCACTTGATGTGAAAAAAATTATTTTCATTCTCCTAAAGAGGGTGAAGATTTCTTGGTCCTGAGGTATCATATCTTAATACAATTAGTGCTCTTACATATCTTACAAATTGTACACGGTCAAATATTATATTTTCAGTCAACCTATTAGCAAGATATAGCTTTACTCCAACTCGAAAGCACCGAAATGGTGTCAAACACTTATTTCACTATTTATGTGAAAGTTGATTTGGATTTGTTCTACCCCAAAGAATCAAAATCACTTTTAGTTGAACATGTAGACGCTGGATATTCTCTGATCCACTAAAGAGAGATCACAAACAAACTGTCTTCATGTGCAGCGACATCGCTATATCATGGAGATCTGTAAAATAAACTATAATTGTCACTTCATCTAATCAGTCTAAAATTCTTGCAATCCATGAAGCAAGTTGTAATGCAAATGGTTAAGATTTATGATCCAACATATTCGAGAATCATGTGGATTCTCCTCAACGAAAGATGCTCCGACAACATTATTTGAAGATAATGTTGCTAGTATTGCACCAATTAATGGAGGCTACATCAAAGGTGACATGACCAAATATATAATATCGAAGTTCTACACACATGAGTTCTAGAAGAGAGGCATTGTTGACATTCAGCAAATACGGCAAGTGATAATTTGGCAGATTTATTCACAAAAGTATTGCCGATATCAATATTCAAGAAGCTGGTATATAAAATTAGAATGCACCGCCTCAAAAATGTTACATGCTAAAAGTAGAGTTTATCACATCAGGAATATATTTTTCAAGGAGAAATTTGTGACGTAGGAGATCAAGAGTAACAAACAACAAGATTTTCATATTGACTTCCAGTTGGATTCATAAAGGGACAAGAATTTCTGAAGGCTTCTTTAATTAGGAAACCTAAAGAAATTTTTTTAGTTTATTTTTATTTATTCTCTTAGGATTAGAATTAGTTTTCCTAAATAGATTAGGACTCTTTTAATTCTTTTTGTTTTTTTAAGAATAGATTATAGTTTCCTAATAGGAGTAGTACTCTTTTTAAGCCTATAAAAGGCCCTTGTATTCTTTGTATTTCGTATTAACTTTTGATCAATAAAATTGAGTTTCTCTCTCTAAGTTGCTCGTGGATTCAAGTAAATTGCTCGTGGATTCGAGTGTTGTACTCGTGAATTCGAGTACGTTTCCTCCTGAAAGTTTCTTTTAGGGTTCGTTGGCGCTAGAACAATATCTAGCCGGCGTCGTTCGCTTTCCCGCTCCGCATCAATTGGTATCAGAGCTTCGGCAACTTTACGATGATAGCAGGAAAAGACGATGAATTGCAAAGCCTTTCCACAATGATGGGTATGCTGGAAGGAGAGGCAACACAATCAAAAGGATATCTCCCAAGATTGATGATAGAAGTCTAACCGATGGTACGTACAAATGCCGATATGATCGTCAATCTTATCAACCACCACCACATCGACCACCACCACATCATCCACCACCAATGTATCCTCTACAACATCCTCAATTTAGCGAATTTTTCTACGAAGAGGAATTGCACAATGAATTTGAAGATGATTATGAAGATGAAGGGATGTTCTATGAAAGACGAAGGAGATTCGCTAATCCTAACTCTAATAGAAAGAGGCAGATTTCTGAACCCTAATTGGGGAAGCATGTTTCCTAATTCTATCCATGATAAAGGAGGATACTCAAATCTTTATGAGATCAGGATTCCTTCTTTTGATGGCAATCTTAATATCGAATCATCCTTGTTTTGAATTGATGAAGTTAATAAGCTATTTGACATGGCGTGTATACCCATGAAAGATTATGTCGAGCTTGTGGCTTACAATCTTAAAGGAAGGGCAACGGCATGGTAGAAACAATTGCAAAACATCCGTATGTACCATGGCAAACCACTTATAAGAACTTAGAGGTGGATGAAAAGACTTTTACAAGCCCGTTGTCTTGCTTTGGAGGAAGAAGAGATGGAGATTCGACCCCCATATGTCATGAGATCTTATCAGTCGAACAAGACAGCAAAGTAACATCAACAACCACCAATTGAAGAGCCATCAATCCACAAAGATTACTCATTGATTGACCTGCCTGCAACCAACAATCAACTTATTCCACCTATTCCTAGTCCAAAAGAAGAGGAACCAAAAATTCATATGCAACCGGGCGAGTCTTCAAAGGAATCGAAGAAAACTACGCAGGGATTTGTTTTATTTGACAAAAGTGAAGTCGCCCCGTCCACTGAAATTCACGAGGGTGGAACCAGCATTGGAAGAGTCCGAAGGAGTTGGGAACGACAAGCGTTTGGGAATATTATCACCCATGAGAGGTATCCAGCATCATGGTACGTTTTTCATCACGGTTTCGAAGATCCTTTCATGTGAGAGGAGAGTGCTAGAGATGAAAGATTTAAATTTCGAGTTCATGCCACCTACTGCAGTGGGTACCAAGGAATCAGCCACGCACCAAAATAGGGAAGTGAATGTAGCCAAATCATAGAAAAAGCCAATCATAAACACAATGTAAATACATAAAAAATCCGAAAGGGAAAAATCACGGAGAGAGCTTCCACTATGTTACTGGCGATTATAATTGTGTTCTATGGATTCGGGTGAACGTGATCCCTTTCTCGTTGGAAGGGATCCTCTATTTATACAGATCATGTCAAATAAATAAGGCTAGGGAGTCCTGCTCAGTTTAAATACCTAAATCCCTTATCTTGCTAAGGGTCAAGCCAACACCCCGGTTTGAATAGATATAAGAGAGTCCATCTCTATCTTGTGGTTCGTGCTCGGCTGCAGATAAGGATGAACTGCCCCTTGAAGGTTACTACCTCATTTGAATTAAAATTGCGCTTAAGGATAGGATTTCTGTAATCATATCTGATTCTTCCGTCAATCAACCGACCTGTTAGAAATTCAAACCGAGTGAAGATACCAGGTTAAGTGTTCTAAAGGTAGCCACGCGTCGCACATCTGTCAGAGGTTTAATGGACATGTGTCACAATTATGAGAGAGTCAGAAAGTGACCACTACAGATGCCCCCTCTGCTCCTTTTTCTTCAGAAGAGGTCGGGACTCTCCCTTGGGGAATTTCAGATCCTCGGATCTCTGATTTAGAGAGAGCAGAATGAAATTAGGACTTTTTGGACCTAGACTCTAGTTGCCCATTGACGCTTCAGGTTTTGTCCTGTAGTGGCGTGCGTAGCAATACAGCCTTGCAAAGCTTTAAATGTGTGTCATATTTGTCGCAACGCCGATCAAATTACCGTCTTTCGTGCAACACTGTGTTCGAGGTGGGTACCGCATATCTAAAGTGGTAGCGTTGAGAAGGTAACCGTCTCTTATGAATGTGTATGATTTTCAAGGATGGCATGGCGTATCTGGCGCGGCAATTCAAATCCCTTCTTCAATGACACATGTAGGATCCCAAGTGGCGCGATGCTTCGTCTTCCTTTGGGATAAGGAGCCTAGGAGGTTGGTTCTTGGGATTCTTCCCCCTATATATTGGGTGAGACTCTTTAAGCGCGACGGCTCGAGTCCCTTCTTCTATGACACGTGTAAGATCCCAAGTGGAGCGATCTGATCTGCTTCCTGAAAATTTCCTACTGTTTAAAGCCTTCTTCTGTTTTGCAAGCAACAATGTCTCCTTCGTTCCTTATTCGGTGGAGAAAAGAGATGGAATGAGCGGTGATGCCTACTGCACTCCTAATATTTGGGAGTATGTTTGTCAAGGAGTTTCAGTTCTTGTAATGGACTCACCAAGAAGTCTCAGTTCTTGCGACGAGGCCCAGCTGTGGGGATGGACAAGGAATGACCTATCTTCGCTTGGTCTGTATTTATGGCCTTTGGTCGGAGCAGACTGGGGAGAAGTTTGGGTTTGACCCCCCTTTCTTTCCTTGCAGCAAGCATGTAGCAGGAAGCATAAGGGTATTTGACGACGGCTCTGGTATCAAGGGTCGATCGCCTGTGCTCTTATGGGGTGCCGCCTCCTTGTCTGTCTTCGCTCCAGAGTTACGGTCTTAGCATAGGTATCCTCCTTCGCCTTGCAGGCTTCGGTCTACAATTTGATCGTGGTTCTCCTTGCTGAAAGTTTTTCTGGGAGTTCTCAGTATCGTCGCTCGTTCGGCCCTGGTGAATTGTTTGCTTAGGAGTCATCACCAGGACACAGCCAGGGACGTGGCAATGGGCGCCTCTGCCTTTTCTCTCAAGAAGAACGCATACATGCAAAATAAAAACTTGTACTTATATCACAGTTGTTAGATGTATCCGCATTTGTAAAGAGGGATGTAATCCAGAAACTTTGTAATATATAGAAGAGACAATCAATGATAGTTTTGTTCAAATCTTGCCTTACTTATGATTGTGATCTTTTTACTCCTTTGGAGTTGTATTGCTTCGTAGCACATGGAATGACTCAGTGTGTGGCCTCCTGGTGGGGCCTACTAAGGGATTCACAATTGAGGGGAAGCCCACCCGCTAGGGGCAAGCTCATGCCTGTTAGGGGTTTCCTGATCTGTAACTGTCAGGGTGTAGAGGACCCATGTAGGTTACGTTCGGAGAGGTTCGTCGGGTAAGACTCTGTCTCTCAGGAGTTTCCCGATCGATAACCGTGAGGGTGTAAAGGACCCATGTAGGTTGCGGTCGGAGAGGTTCGTCGGGCAAGACTCTGTCTTTTAGGAGTTTCCCGATCGGCAACCGCCAAGTTGTAGAGGACCCATGTAGATTGCATTCGGAGAGGTTCGTCAGGTAAGACTCCGTCTTTCAGGAGTTTCCCGATCGGTAACCGTTAGGGTGTAGAGGACTCATGTAGGTTGCGTTCGGAGAGGTTCGTCAAGACTCCGTCTTTCAGGAGTTTCCCGGTCGGTAACCATCAGGGTGTAGAGGACCCATGTAGGTTGTGGCCCTGCTCAGGCAGTCAACAGGGTGTTAACCCGTCATATGCTAGACCAGAACAGCCGGCGTGGGCAAGCGTCCATCTTTTAAATGGCTCCCCGAGGAGTGCCGTAAGGGTGTAGAGGACCCATGTAGGCTGCGGGCCTATTCAGGCAGTCATCTGGGTATTAATCCGTCATCGGCTGGACCAGAACAACCAGCGTAAGCGAGCCTTCATCTTTCAGATGGCTTCCTGAGGAGTGTCGTTAGGGTGTAGAGAACTCATGTAGGTTGCGGGCCTGTTCAAACAATCATCAAGGTGTTAACCCGTCATTGGCTGGACCAGAACAACCGACACAGGCGAGCCTCCATCTTTCAGGTGGCTCTCCGAGGAGTGTCGTCAGGGTGTAGAGGACCCATGCAGGCTGCGAGCCCATTCAGACAGTCATCAGGATGTTAACCCGTTATCGGCTGGACCAGAACACCCGGCGTGGGTGAGCCTCAATCTTTCAGGTGGCTCCTCGAGGAGTGTCGTCAGTGTGTAGAGGACCTGTATAGGCTATGGGGACTGTGCATTATGCTCGAAGCAGATGTTAGGTTTAAGGGAAACGCAATTAAGATAGCGAAAAATGATCCTTTCATTGAATATTTACTGACTTACACATGATATCGTTTTAAGTGAAAGGGGTTCCGCTACTTATTAAGTTGTTCCCTCCCTGATCGGCTAGGGTGTATGACCCATTGCTCCCGCGAGCAGTGATGATGCAGAAACCTTCCCAGTTGGGTCCTAATTTTCCGTGATCCTTCTGCGGAGTGCTCTAGATCACGCGCTTCAGGACCAAGTATCCGACTTGGAATTCCCAGGGCCTCACCTTCTTGTGGTGAGCCACCCGAATTTGTTGTTGATAGGATATGATGCGGATTTGGGCCTGTTAACGCCTTTCCTCCAAGTGATCCAGCATCAAATGGAGTAGGGTGTCATTCTGATCAGGGACCACTCCTACCCTTGAGTGTCGGCACGCAGATGTCGACCGAGATAATCGTCTCTGTCCCATATGCCAACGAGAATGGGATTTCCCTTAGCCAGAACACGTTTGATGGTTCTGTAAGCCCAGAGTACTCCGGGGAGTTCTCTGCCCATTTTCCCTTGGCTTTATCCAGGCATTTGCATAAACTATCGAGAATGGTATGGTTGTTGATTTCAGCCTGGCCATTGCCTTAAGGGTAGTAAGGTGAAGAGAATTGGTAGGCGATGTTGTATTTGGCGTTGCCACTTGCTTGCTGGCAAAATTAATTCCGTTGTTGGATGATTGTGTGGGGGATTCCGAAGCGACATACTATGCTTTGTTAGAGGAACTTGACAATCTCCTACCCGCTGACTTCGGAGAGCGATAGTGCCTCGATCTATTTGATAAAGTAGTTGGCGGTTACCAGTAGAAACACAGCTAGGATTACACTCGGGAGAGAGGTCCAACTATGTCCAGTCCCCATTGCATAAAGGGCCACGGGCTGCGCAAGGTGTGAAGGTTAGAGCTCGGCCGGGTTGATGCTAAGGCGAACATCTGGCATTGTGGGCATTTTCTTACATAATCTTTGGTGTCGTCGAACATCTTAGGCCAGTAGTACCCCTGATTGATGACCTTGTGGGCGAGAGAGCGGCCTCTCGCGTAGTTTACGCAATCTCCATCGTGGATTTCCTGCAATCCTGCATCATTCTCCGAGCCTCCTTCTGACCGAGGCATCTCAAATACGGGTCGGGTGGAGGCTGGAGTAGGATTTTTTGTATAGCATGTCTCCGAGAAGCATGTACCGGGTGGCCAAGTGTTGGAGTTTTCTCGCTTCTACTCTGTCATCGGGAAGTGTCCCGTTCTTCAGGTATAAGTAATGACGGGACTCATCTATCCCGGTGAGGTGTCGAGGTGTAGGACCTCTCCAGTCGGTTGCTGGACGCTCGAATTAATCTTTAGTTTTTGGTCTTGTTTGCTTGAGTCCTTTAAGTCCTTAGAGTGTTTTCTCATTAGTGCCCTAAGACGTCCGATTTGGGTGTCATCGACTAAAGGCTCGTTACATGGGTAAATTAGAAAGCCTAATAGAACTAAGAAATAATCCACCAAAAATATATTAATAATAATAAAGCATAGGAGCTGAGTTAAAGAACCTCTAATCAAAATTTCACGGTCATGAAGGTGCATATGACTTCGGATAAAGTAAAAGACTAGATGAGAAATACAGTTTGACTTCTTAACTTAATTGATAACAAGTTTTTGAATAGAAATTAAGTTTAGTAATGAAAAATTCGATTTTCTTATAACTTATAGATTACTTGAACTCTTACAATAATACTTCAAATATTTTCTCTCTTTTCAAAATACTTTTCGAAAATACTAACATTTTGTTTCTCTTTCTTTATGGATTTTGTGGGTGTAATCTACTGAAAACCTTCACGAGACAAAACTCGTCCTCTAGGGGTAACCTAAAAGTTTAAAGGCTTGTACACATGCTAAGTGCAACCGTGATTCCTACAAAAGTGAGTTAAACTAGGTTAGCTCAGTTTTACATTTTTGTTTTGCTCGAGGACGAGCAAAAGATAGATATGGGGGTGTGATCGGTCGCCATTATTACATATTTATCGTCACATTCTCATATTATTTGTTTAATAAACTTTGCTATTTAATTATCTTTTTGTCTAATTATTTGTAGGGCCTTTACTAAATGAAAGATGGGAGAAAACGAGCCCAAAAGTCCACTGAAATTCAGATTAAATTAAAATTAAGAATGAAGGCAAATGTTCAACTGAAGATCAGAGTAAATAAGAGAAATAACACCAAATGGAAATAGGTTAAATTTAAATTTTTATGAATCCATTTCGGTTAGTTGAAGATTAACAGAAATATCATCAAAATCCAGAAACCAAATCGCGAAACCAGTTGGATAAACGGACGAAACAAAGCGAGGGAATGGTCTGCTCCCAGGATGTGGCCATCTGGCCGTGGATCCGCGGCTTGGTTGCAAAATCTGGGGGAGTGTTTGCTCCCCATCTGTTCACTTATCTCCCCTCTCCATTTCGCCTATAAATACTGTATTTCTCAGAGGCAAAAAAGAACGATTCAGCAGAGAGCATAGAGTAGGTTGTACTTTAGTTTGTAACTTAGGTTTTTACTTTTTCTTTATGTAATTTTCATTTTTCTTTATGTAATTGAGACTAGAGAAGAGTTTCATGAAGGAATGAGAATGAAACTTGTACTGAGGGTGACACTGGTGTAAGTTATTCTTCTTTTCTTCCATTTTTACTTTATTGAATCAAAGTTACATTTTTATGTTCTTCTTCTTCTCTTACTCTTCTTCTATCAGGTTTTGATGATAATCCAAATGAAACCTATAGCATCGAACCTGCCTTGCCACTGCAAGTGCCCTTGATGGCTTATGGTGATGGATAATTGTTCCTTTGTTAGTTTAATTTGCCCCTTAATTCATAGTGTAGATCGGGAATGGGGAAGATCCTATTTGCCATGCTTTGCTCACCTTCAAGACGAGGTAAGTCTTTGCCAAGAATTCAAGGTAAGTCATCAACCGAAAGAGGTAAATAAGTACTATTAGGGTTTTTCTTCTTTTCTTTTAGTCTTTAGTTTAGATCACTTTCATCACCAACATCAACTCTATTTTCACTTTCTTTGTACAAAATCATTTTCCATTTTCTCACTTTCTCAATCTAACACTTTCTTCTTAACTTAACAATAGATTCTTTTTTCATTTTCTTACAAGAACAAGAGAAGAAATTTTAACCATCTTTAGTGAAGTAAAAGAGAACTTACTAAAAGCTTTCATCGCTAGTCCCTCCTTGTAGATCACGACCCGCATAGCCACTTGCTATCGCGATAGTATTGAAAACTTGCACATTCTATTCTTAAGTTTTAAAATTCTGTATTTTCTGTGTGCATGTTTAAACTCAATCACTCAACTCCTGGAAGGTCGTTTCACATTCCTCGTTCCAACGAAAGTCTGCTCTATTTTTTCTTCAAGGCTAGGAAGAACAGCTTGCATTTGTCTGTGGATCAGCTGATGAACCGATTGAGGTCAGCAAGATGTCCATTCAACATTTGGACCTCCTTCATACAGGTGGTTGATCTCATGTTCAGAATTGCTAATGTCTGGTCGGGGTCAGCCTCGATGTCCCGTTGGGTGACCATATATCCTAGGAACTTCCCGGAGGCTACTCCGAATGTACACTTCTCGGGATTGAGCTTCATCTTGTATTGCCTAAGGAGATCGAAGGCTTTGTTTAGATGTTGAAGGTGATGTGTGTTGCACACTTTTTACCAACACATCATCCATGTACACCTCCATGGTGTTCCCAATAAGGTCCTTGAAGACCATGTTTACCATTCGCTGGAAGGTGGCCCCTGCGTTCTTGAGTCCGAAGGGCATCACCTTGTAACAGTAAATTCCCCAACCCGTAGTGAAGGCTGTCTTATCTTCATCTGGCGAGTGCATTTTGATCTGATTATAGCCGGAATAGGCGTCCATGAAGCTAAGGAGTTCATGCCCAACCGTAGCTTCTACTAGTTGATCGATCCTCGGGAGGGATAATTATCCTTTGGACATGCTTCATTCGGATTCGTAAAGTCGATGCAGACTCTCCACTTTCCGTTCTTTTTCTTTGCGAGGACGGGATTAAAGAGCCAGTGGGGGTAAAAACGTTTCTCGAATGAAGTCAGGCTGGAGTAGGCGATCGACTTCATTGCTGATGGCGCGACTCCTTTCTTCGTTCATTCTCCTAGGCGTCTGCCCGCATGGAGAGCCTGTGACAGATAACTTTGGGTCGATTCCCAGTATGTCGGTGGGAGACTATGCGAAGACGTTTGTGTTCTTCGATAGGAATCGTTTGAATAGTATTTTCTCCTGTGGGTGCAGGTTTGAGCCGATTCAGAGGGTTCGTTCAGGGTGGAGGTCTACTTTGAACGACTTCGGCTCTTCCTCCGTCCGGCTATCGGGATTTTCTGACTCAGTGGGTGAGTCGGAGTCTGGGCTCCTGCCGAACTTTGCTTGCTATTGATCAGCAATCCTCTTCTGCTTCTTATCCACATGAGAGTCTTCGTTAGCTTCTACTCGGGATGCTTTTTGTGTCCAACCCGATCTCTTTCGGGCTACTGCAGTAGCTGTTCTAGCAATCGCCTGGTCGCCCCTTATATTGGTTGTCCCGGATGGCGTGGAGTATTTCAACAATTAATGATGGGTGGACAGGACCGCTCTCATCGTGTAGATCCACGACCTTCGAGAATGACATTGTAGAGGGATGGGACGTCCACGATGCTGAATTCCGTGATGACATTGTATAGATCAGCACGGACCGGGAATTGAACCATGCCGGGAGAACATGCTTCATTCTCGTCGAATCCGTAGAGAAGTGACTGAGTTTGGGGGATGATCAGTTTTCGGGTAAGATCGAGAGTATCGTCCATCTGATCTAGGGAGCGGTCGTAGAGGATGTTGATGCTACTCCCCCCATCCACCAAAATTTTCGACACTTTTCAGCATCCGATATGCGTTGTCACCACCAAGGCGTCGGTGTGAGGGAAACACACGGCGTACAAATCTTCTGAGAAAAAGACGGGCCCACCAGGAGATGTAGGAGGGTGAGTCACTGTCGCTAGATGATTGTCCCTCCGGGCTTCATTGACGTAGAGGGTTCTCTCCTTGTTGGTGGTACCCTCTATCAGGGAGTTTCCAAAGATGGCATTTATTTTCCGGTACTAGATGGGAGTACTACCAAGGTGTTCGGTTGGAGCCTCGGGCTACCTCTGTACCCTAACCTCTAAAGGCAATCCGGGGTTGAGAACGAACTCTCGAAGGTATCTCTCGTTAATCAGGTCCTGCAGGTGCTGCCGTAGGATCCGACAGTCCACCGTGAGGTGGCCCCTCCTTTAGTGGAAGGCACAGTAGTCGCTAGATTAAGGCCCTCTTCGGTTGGTTGGAGGGGTCTGGCCGGACGCCTAACCCAAGGCTGATCTTTAATGGCGTTGAAGATCTGATCGATTGGTAGTTGGAACAGGAGGAGATTGTGCTCTGCTTCGTTTCCCTTGATGGATTCAGCATCGCGCCTTGATAGCCTGCGGATGGCAGAGGAGTTTTGGCTCGAATTCTTCCTCGGAGGAAATTGTCGCTTTGGCTTCTTGAGCTCGGGTCCCTGTCTCGGGGGACGGCTGGACGTAGTCTGAGTCGCCTTTTCTATTTGGATGTACTTCTGAGCCCGAACAAAGATATCCTGGTGATATCATTCTTCACCAGATGTTTGTAAAAGGAATTGGTGACTTGCAGCCCGCTGATGAAGGCGGCGGCAGCTACGTCCTCGTTGCAGTTGTATATCAGGGTCATTTGACTCTAAAAATAGTTAACATAGTTCTTCAGGCTCTCCCCAGCTTTCATCTTGACTGTGAGGAGGTGGTTGTTCCTCTGGAATTCTCTCCGAGAAGCAAACTGGTTGTAAAACGCATCAGTTACTTCATGAAAATTCCAGAGTGAATTCCTCGGGAGCGAATAAAATCAGTAATAGGAGACCCCCTGAGGCTGGATGGGAATGCTCGGCACCGAATGAGATTGTTGTGGGCGTAGACCGCCATCTTGTCCTAGTACTGGCGGAGATGGAGTGGGTCAGAGGTTCCCGAGTAGTGGTCAAAGGACGACATCACAAACTTCTTTGGGAAGCGGCGCGTGGTAATCTTCCTTGATAACAAAGAGTCAGTGGCTCTCAACCCATTGTACTCCATCCCTTTGGGAACTGTTGACTCGCTTGGTTGAAGCGCCCCTGGACTAGATCCGCTATGTCCAAAATGTGGGAAACTTCAGTATTTGGGAATACCGAGTGCCCTCAGAGTCCTCTTCATCTTCGTAGGTCTCTGATCGGACGCGCCTCGAGCTTCTGGTGGAGTGAGCTTATGTGCGCGTTGGAGAAGGGGGGCTCGCGGATTTCTTCCTGCAGTAGGAGAAGATCGCGACCCTGTTGCGTTCTGATCTGTTTAAGCAGCTGTATTTGGACACGGATTGCTTCCTCCTTTTCATGGGCAGTAACTTCACGGAGACAGATCATCTCTGTCTGCTGATTCTCCATCTACTTCCACATGGAAGAAAGCATTTGGAGGAGTTGGTCCTATTTAGCGAAGGCTCGGGTTCGGCGATCTGCATCCTGAGTGGCGACATAGTATTAAGATGAGAATTATCTACATCTGAGATGTGAACGTCTAATAGGGTGGGCCGACGGTTCGTTGGCTCAACCGCTTCTATCACTTTCCCCTTTCTCTTTGGAACGACGGGGTCAACCGTAGTCTGGTTGACACTCTTCCTTGACGGAGCCATATCGGTCATGCTGGATAGTTTTAGAGGAAGGAGTAAGATATTTTGACGGAGAGGTCTCAAGTGTGGACTCAAAGATCTCAATGAAAGCACCAAATACAGTGGGTAATTCTTAAGGTATCAGTTCACGCACCAAAATAGGGAAGTGGATGTAGCCAAATCTCAGAAAAAGCCAATCACAAACACAAGAAAAATAATTTAAAAACTCGAAAGGGAAAAAACCACAGAGAGAGAGAGAGAGCTTCTCCAATATTAATGGTAATTACAATTGTGTTCTCTCGATTCGGATGAACGTGATCCCTTTCTCGTTGGAAGGGATCCTCTATTTATACAGATCATATCAAATAGATAAGTTTAGGGAGTCCTGCTCAGTTTGAATACCTAAATCTCTTATCTTGCTAAGGGCCGAGCTGAATACCCTGGTGTGAATCGATATAAGAGAGAGTTCATCTCTATCTTGTGGTTCGTACTCGGCTGCAAATAAGAATATCCCCAGGAGGTTACTACCTCATTTGAATTAAGATTAGGCTTAAGGATAGAGATTTCTGTAATCGGATCTTATTCTTCCGTTAATCACCTGACCTGTTCAAAATTCGAACTGGGTGAAGATAGTGGGTTAAATGTTCTGGAGGTAGCCACGCGTGTCGCACATCCGTCAGATGTTGAATGGATATGTGTCACAATCATGAGAGGGTCAGAAAGTGGCCACTACATCTACTATTGGCATGTGCAATGAAAGCATGATTCATCATTGAGCTACATGGATTATAATGAAGATTTTCGAGACAAACTAAGGTCGTGGGGTTAAACTTTGCCTCAAGCAGAGTTTGCGTACAACATGATTCGCGATTCAATGGATGTACAAGAAGAGGTCGATTGAAGATTGAGAAATCCAATAAGTATAAGGCAGCAACTGACAAGAACAGGCGAGAGAAACTCTTTAAGGAAGAAGAGATAATGATGGTATATTTGAAGAGAGAAAGAATCCCAACTTAAAGAGTCCCTACCAAGCAGTTGTATCCTGATAGAAACTCGAGGAAAAATTCTTTTGAAAAGGGACTGATGTTAGAGATCAAGAGCAATAAACAATAAGATTTTCAAATTGACTTCCAGTTGGATTCCTAAAGGGACAAAAATTCTGAAGGCTTCTTTAGTTAGGAAACCTAAAGAAATTTTTTTAGTTTATTTTATTTTATTCTCTTAGGATTAGAATTAGTTTTCTTGAATGGATTAGGACTCTTTTAATTCTTTTTGTTTTCTTTTAGGAATAAATTATAGTTTTCTAATAAGAGTAGTACTCTTTTGTAAGCATATAAAATGTCATTGTATCCTTGGTATTTAGTATTAACTTTTGATCAATAAAATTGAGTTTATCTCTCCAATTGCTCGTGGATTTAAGTTGCTACCATTTGCTTGTGGATTCGAGTAAATTGTTTGTAAATTCGTGTGTTGTACTCGTGAATTCGAGTACATTCTTTACCTAAAAGTTCTTTTCAGTGTTAGTTGGCGCTAGAACGATATCCAGCCAGCGTCTATCGCTTTCCCACTCCGCGTAACTTTGTTTGTGCATTGTATTCTTTTCCTTAGCCATGGTTTTTGCCTACTGAATTTTCTTGACAAGGTTTTAAAGAGGCATGTCAAATTTTTGATTAAGAATGTTGTACTCTTTTTTCTTCACTATTTTTTTTCCACATGGTTTTTTTTAGCAAATTTTTAACAAGGCACATTCTCATAAGGGACATTCAAGGAGAGTGCTGTAAATAATGATAAATATGGATATCTCTACACCTCCCACCATTAATGAATTCTCACTTTTTGGTTTGCCAATGATTAAGAGCTTGTAACACATGTCCTTTCATCTCCCTCTCCTGTATGACTATAAATAGGTGTGTAGATGATTAAATAAAATGTAAAGAAGAAAGATTTCTCTCTACACTTACATTGTGTGCAAACTTGTCGTTTGTCTCATTCCTCCAATTTTATAATAATATCAACATTTTGGAGCAACAATTTTATTCTTGAGTTAATTGCAGTTAACCCCTATAATAATATCATAGCTCTGGCAGTTTACCCCCTCTAAACTATCACTTTCATCACTTTACCCCTTTTGGCTAACATCCGTTACATTTTTTTTCATGGTCCCCCTATCTTAGCATTAGTTAATCTCAATTCTTGCCGTAAAAAAGTGGGGTGCACCTGAAATTATGCTTCGCGCATATAAAGATAGCAACCTCAGGTGGACCCAGCTCTTTTGTCGTACGAATCCAGATTAATTAACATTGACATGACTGAGGCATCCGGGAGTTCACAAATGGTCGTGTGACACTCGTTAGATGAAAAAGTTAATGGATGCTAGCTAAAGGGGTAAAGTGACAAAAATGACAGTTCAGAGGGTAAACTGCCAAATTTATGACAGTAAAGGGGGGCAACTACAATTAATCCTTTATTCTGCTGCAGCCGACTATCACACCAGTAATCATGATAGTCTGATAGATTTAAATCCTAGATATCCAAGTCAGAAACAACTCTGTTCTGAAAATTTTTACTGCACCAGGAAGCAACCTTATGCCCCACACTCAATTTTCCAGAAACTTTGAAAGTTCATATTGAAATAACAAAGGTAGGTAGAGGCAAAGAATAAGGTAGGTAGAGGCAAAGAAAACCAAGAAAACCAAGATTGTCAAGTCAAATCAAAACACACTTTATTTAGCTCTAAAATATTATACAAGAGGAAGAAGGCTCAACACATGAGCAAGGGATTACAACAAAGAGAAGTGGAGAATATTTTCCGATGCTCCTTCTTCATTAGGACTTCCTTACTTATATAGCCAGAAGTGAGTTTCGAAACTTCACGTCAGCTCAAAAGAGCATGATTACATTTTCTTTTGCTTTGTTGAAAGTAGGAGAGCATTCATGATGATATTCTTTTAAAAGTAGAGGATCCTTTATGATGACATTCTTCATGATGATATTCTCATCAGCTTTATTTCTTTTCACTTTATTAAAGTGAAACAGGTGAAATAAACTGACGGCTCTCCGAGACTCAATCAGTTTGGGCTTCAACAGTTGATATTTTTGTTGCGATCTTGTGGTAAACTGGTGGATGACGTGAATGGATTCCTTCTTATCTGATTGCTGGGCAGGAGCTGTCATTGTCAGGAGAGTCTTGACCAGTGAGGCTCATGGATGAAGTCTCCAGAGAATTTTGGTAGAAATAGTTTCAATACGTCTTGCAAATTGGTAGCAAAAATCCAGTTTGAAGAGTGATGAAAAATGTGAAAACCTTTTAGAAAAGCTTCCAAAAAAGCTTGCATAGTATTTGTATTAGTAGCTGGACAAAGACTTTGTCTATGTCGAGATTCATGCTATAAACTTCTGAAGGTATCGGTTGATCTTCAGTATAGAATTCTGTTCCGATTGTAATAAGGAATTGGGTTGGCTGAGAGTCCCACCAGCCATAGTATTCAGTAATGAAAACTAGATGCTGGGCTGGTTTATATTCTTCATTTTCCCAGGTGGGTGGAGTTGAAAGGAATCTAAAGTATAATTTATCTGAACAAAGGTTTCTTAGTTTGAGGGAGGCTGTAGTTAGGGTAGGAAATAAGTGGATTCTGTCTAGATAAGAGTGAGACTAATCCATAACAAAGACCATTTTTTATAACCCAAATTTTTTCTGATTGGGGAGTGACTGGGGTTAATAGAAGTTTTAGAAAAGAAGTGTCGGGTTTAATGACTCGATAAGATCCTCTAGAAAATGTGTGATGAAGCTGATTTATTTTGTAGAGTAATTTGGTTTCAGCAGTGCTATGTGTTTGAAATATTTTATGGTAGAAAATTTGTTTTAAAGCTAAGTTTTTAACATCCTTCTCTATAATAGATTTAGCAGAACTGCAGTCAATACTTAATAAGAATTTTTTGTTAAGCAGATCAGCTTGAAATTTATGTATACATTTTATTATGGCAAGAAGTTCTTTTTTAATTGTTGAATAATTATACTGTGTTGGATTCTATTTATCAGAATGGAATCTAAGTAATTCCTCAAATTTTTTGCTGAGAGAGTAAGGAAAACTCTCAGAGATAAAAATAATGGTACTATACCATATCATAACTACACATATGAAAATTCAATAAATTCATGTACCAAGAAGGGCTAGCACTTTGTAATGACTTGAAATTAAGGCATCAGTTAAAGGTCCAGAGAATTTCTGAAAGAAAGCAATTAGGAGAATTTTGTAGCCAATTCGTCATAGATGGGCCAAAACCCCTAAATATATTAAGAAAAGAAATAATAACTTTAAAAAACCGACTCAAAACAATAAAAGATATAAAGTTTACAACAAAAAGAAAAATAAAGAACAAAAGGAACCATTTCATAGAAAAGATAATGCAAAGCTAAAAAGCAAAAGACTATAAAATGTTATAAATGTGACAAATTGGGCCATTATGCTAATAGATGCTATAATAAAAAGAAAATCGAAGAAATTGAAGACGAAGGTCTCAGAAGAACATTATTAAAAATAATGATTAATTCTACTTCTGAAGATAACCAATTTTCTTCTGAAGAAGAGACTTCTGAAGAAGAAAATTATCAGAAATATAATGGTCAATGTTGCACCCTCGATCAATTAAACTATTACAAGTCTATACTAGAAATGAATGGACTCTATGTCCTAACTACTGATGAAAAGAAAAGTCTACTAGACTATATAATGAACAATGAAATGGATACAACAATAAAAAAATAAAATAATAGAATTAATAGTTACTATAAAAGAAAAAGAAAAACTAACTAGAATAGACAATGTCTACAGACTTTCTGAAGTGCTTGAAAGATACCGAAACAAATAAAAGAGGCCTATAACTATTCAAGAACTACATCAAGAAATTAATACGTTAAAAATAGAAATAAAAATTAAGGAAAGAAAATGAAACCCTAGGCTTCATACTAACAAAATTAGAACGAGATAAAGAAGACCTAGAAACTAATCAAGAAACTAACCAAGAAACTAATCAAGAATCTTCAAACCAAGCCAATCAATTTCTACAAACAATGGATTTGATAATAACCCAAAAATGGTATATAAAAATCAACTTACTCATCAACAATGAATCTATATACAAGACTTAATAGCACTTGTTGATAGTGGTGCTGATCTTAATTGCATAAAAGAAGGGTTAATACCCCTAAATATTGTGAATACACTACGCAAACTTTAAGTGCTGCTAATAATAAAGCACTTACTACTCCATACAAAGTCACTGATGTAAATATTTGTAAAGATAAAATTTGCATCCCTTTACATTTCCTAATAGTAAAGGAAATATCACAACATGTCATACTAGGCACTCCTTTCTTAGGAAAGCTCATGCCAATTAAACAAATAAATGAAAAGGGCATAGTCACTTGCTATAAAGGGCAAAATATTACTTTTGAGTTCATAACTAATTCCATAGTCAAACTCTTAAATGAAGTTAAAGAAATTTATTTAAAGGAAAATCAAATCAATTTCCTTAAAGAAGAAATTGTCAAGACAAATATAGTAAGACAATTACAATCAAGTCAACTTCAAACAAAAATTAAGCATGTCGAAGAAAGTTTTAAATCACAAACATGTAGTAATTTACCTAATGCTTTTTGGGAAAAGAAACAACATATTGTTTCTCTATCCTATGAAGAATCTTTTAATGAAAGGAATATTCCTACTGAGGCAAGACCTTGTCAAATGAACAAAGAATACTTAGAACTCTGTAAGAGAGAGATTAATGATCTCTTAAATAAAAATCTAATTAGAAAATCTTATTCTCCTTAGAGCTGCACAGCCTTTTATGTTAATAATGCAGCTGAAAAGGAACGAGGAGTCCCTAGACTAGTAATAAATTACAAACCACTTAATAAAGTATTGAAATGGATTAGATATCCTATACCCAATAAAGAGACTTATTAAACCGAATAGTAAATGCTAAAATATTTTCTAAATTTGATTTAAAGTCTGGCTATTGGCAAATACAAATAAGTGAGAAGGATAGATATAAAACTGCTTTCACTGTCCCATTTGGCCATTACGAATGGAATGTAATGCCCTTTGGACTAAAAAATGCTCCATCAGAATTTCAAAATATAATGAATGATATATTCATGAACCATACTAATTTATATTATCTTATATTGATGATATTCTGGTATATTCTAATACTCTAGATGAGCATTTTAAACATCTAAACATATTTAAATATCTTATTATAAAAAATGGACTGGTAATATCCGCTCCTAAAATGAAACTATTTCGACAAGAATAAGATTTTTAGGACATAATATTGTCAATGGAACCATAATCCCAATAAACAGAAGCATTGAATTCACTTCTAATTTCCAGATAAAATAACTGATATAAAGCAACTGCAAAGATTTTTAGGCGCATTAAACTATGTATCAGACTACTATAAAGACTTAGCTAAAAACAAAAATCTTGTATGACAGACTTAGAAAAAATGCTAAACCTTGGTTCAAAGAACATACTGAATCAGTAAAAAGAATAAAAGAAAAAGTTAAAAAGCTACCTTGTCTACATCTGGCAAACCCTGACTGGTTTAAGATAGTAGAGACTGATGCCAGTGAAATTGGATTTGGAGGAATCCTTAAATAATTAAACCCAAATAAAAAATTTGAGGAATTAGTTAGATTCCATTCTGGTAAATGGAATCCAACCCAGTATAATTATTCAACAATTAAAAAAGAACTTCTTACCATAATAAAATGTATACATAAATTTCAAGATGATCTGCTTAACAAAAAATTCTTATTAAGGATTGACTGCAGTTCTACTAAATCTATTATAGAGAAGAATGTTAAAAACTTAGCTTTAAAACAAATTTTTGCTAGATGGCAAGCAGAATTGTCTATTTTTTATTTTGATATTGAATATATTAGAGGTCGAGACAATTCTCTACCTGATTATTTAACCCGTGAATTTTTGCAGTCTAATGCAGGATTCTAGTGCAGGTTGAGGCCGAGGGCGTGGAAGAGGCAAAATACCCTGGCTTGTCCTATCCAAGCCTAATACGGGGAGGCCTTTAATAGCACCTAATTTCCCTAATTCTCTCTTATCTTCATCAGGCAATATTCCTGATAGGGAAGAATCTTTTCACCAATTTCAAACAAATAAAACTTCAACTTATAAAGAAATTCTTGAAGTTGAAGCAATATTCTACCCGAAAAATACTTCAGAGTTAATTACAACTCTTGAAAAGAATAATATTCTTAATATTTTCAATTACCTTGCGGAATATCATGTCTCACTCTTGGATTCTTCTCCATACTAGACAGCAACTTGCTCAAAACGTAATCGAGAATCTTCCTTCTGAAATCTGCCACAAAATATTTCAAACATCTAGCACTGCTGAAACCAAATTACTCTACAAAATAAATCAGCTTCATCACACATTTCCTAGAGGATCTTATCGAGTCATTAAACCCGACACTTCTTTTCTAAAACTTCTATTAACCCCAATCACTCCCCAATCAGAAAAAATTTGGGCTATAAAAATGGTCTCTGTTATAGATTAGTCTCTCACTCTTATCTAGACAGAATCCACTTATTTCCTATCCTAACTACAGCCTCCCTCAAACTAAGAAACCTTTGTTCAGATAAATTATACTATAGATTCTCTCAACTCCACCCACCTGGGAAAATGACGAAAATAAACCAGCCCAGCATCTAGTTTTCATTACTGAATACTATGGCTGGTGGGACTCTCAGCCAACCCAATTCCTTACTACAATCGGAACAGAATTCTATACTGAAGAGCAACCGATACCTCCAGAAGTTTCCAGCATGAATCTCGACATAGACAAAATCTTTGTCCAGCTACAAATACAGAATACTATGGAAGCTTTTTCAGAAGGTTTTCACATTTTTCATCACTATCCAAACTGAATTTTTGCTACCAATGTGTAAGGCGTATTGAAACTATTTCTGCCAAAATTCTCTGGAGACTTCATCCATGAGCCTCACTGGTCAAAACTCTCCTGGCAAGGACAACTCCTGCCCAGCTATCAGATAAGAAGTAATCCAGCCACATCATCCACCAATTTACCACCAGATCGCAACAAAAATATCAACGGTTGAAGCCCAAACTGATTGAGCCTTAGGGAGCTGTCAGTTTATTCCACCTGTTTCACTTTAATAAAGTGAAAAGAAATAAAACTGATGAGAATATCATGAAGAATGCCATCATGAAGGATCCTCTACTTTCAAGAGAATATCATCGTGAATGCTCTCCTACTTTCAACAAAGCAAAAAGAAAATGTAATCATGTCCCTTTTGAGCTGGCGCGAAGTTTCGACTCACTTCTGGCTATATAAATAAGGAAGCCCTAATGAAGAAGGAGCATCGGAAAATATTCTCCACTTCTCTCTGTTGTAATACCTTGCCCATGTGTTGAGCCTTCTTCCTCTTATATAATTACTCTTCCTCTTATATAATTACTCTTGTAAAATATTTTGGAGATAAATAAAGTGTGCTTTGATTTGGCTTGACAATCTTGGTATATATATATATATATATATATATATATATATATATATATATATATATATATATATATATATATATAAGGTAGAGGCAAAGAAAACCAAGATTATAAGGTATTGGCAAAGAAAACCAAGATTATAATCTTGGTATATATATATATATATATATATAGAGAGAGAAATGTAAATCAGCTGACACAGGAGGTAACTCCCTCCTATGTCGCACTGAAAAATCGTATTTTCCGAGTGAATTTTCAAGATCCAACCGCACAATATCATCTTCATATTCTAAGATATACACATATAAAAAATCAAGTGATTTGAAGTTCGTTTACTTATTGATCTAATCGTTCCATTTGTTCTATTGTTAAAAAACCGTTAAAGTTTGAACCCAAAGAAAATGGAGTAAACAAATTTCAAATCACTTGATTTTTATATGTGTATATCTTAGAATATAAAAATGATAATGTGCGGTCAGATCTTAAAAATTGACTTGGGAAATTGATTTTTGAGTGCGACATAGGAGAGAGTTGCCTCCTGTGTCAGCTGATTTACATTTCTATATATATATATATATATATATATATATATATATATATATATATATATATATATATATATATTTCTTCAGTTTAAGTATATTTGAGAATAACATATTTGAGTCTCGGTCCAGCTGTTTGGTTGTGAAATTTAATTTTAGAAGGTCCAAAGTTAAAGTTCTGGAATCATCTTATTTTATTTTATATTCTTATTAATAACTATTATTAGTTCACTAACTAAATTTCAAAGATTATATCATAAATTTTATTAAATTTATCTTAGTAACTACCTTTCACAAATTTTAGCGGAGATTTTATTAACTTTAATTACGTACAGACTGAAAAAATGTTTCTGCCTTCGCCACTGACTCAAACATTCTGCTGGCACCAACAACTTTTAGAACAGAATTACTCCAGGTTTGTTCCTTTCTGGAATCTAGAACGACCATTAAAAAAAAAAAATCTCATATTGATCTGATTCTCTCCTTTTAACACAGTAAAAGACCAGCCATCTGAACTATTAGAAGCAGGGACTAACTTTATGGATGCACGGTTCAAACAGCAAACCAAAAATCAAACAGATCACATTCCAAAATCTCAACTTTTTCGTGAAAAACACAAGAACTCAAAAAACCCATTTCTCCCCACCCGTCAAAATCTCAACTTTGCAGCAAAAAAAGCTAATCAAGCCATGAGACTTACTCCAAGAGAGATGAGTGGGAGGTTAGCGTCACCGGCGAGGTACCGGAAGAAGGCGTCTAGGTTGAGCCCCTTCTTCTGGAACACGTTAAGGTGCTTGAACTCTCTCTGCGACTCCAAGATCTTCTGAGCTGTTTCCTTGGTGGCGCTGGCCTCGCCCTGGACCTCGGCGAGGAAACGCTGGAGGTGGTCGGGGCCCATGAGGCCGTTGCTGGAGTAAGCGCGGAACACTTGCTTAATGGACTCCGGCGGATCATTGGAAGCGGGCGGAACTTGCGGCGGAAGCAGAGGCAGACTCTGTACGTCGTCATTTAGCGAGGGGAGAGAGAGAGAGAGCGGGGGCGTAATTGCAAGTTAAGGGAATGTGAGGGGGGTTCAAATAAAGATGGAGGTGGGAGTTGAGTGGGTGCGAAGAGAGACCCGGCTCCTGTGCTTTCCCTGCATGCTTGGGTTTTTGAGCTGGAGAGATGCCCAGTTTTTCAATGAAGGCACAAGCGAGTGGGCCCAGGTGGGGTTTGTTTGTTGGCCCTGTCAACATTAGTAATAACTTTTTGAACTAGAACCGACTCCACTAACAATGTGAGCATGAAATCCTTTTTGTTGTTTTTTGGCATTTTTCTTTGATGCAATCAGAGGCATCATGTGTGTCGTTTTTGGGAGGGAGCTATATAAATGCTTGCAGTTTCAAAATTGCAAGCAATTTTTATAAGAGGAAAATTAGAGTATAAAAAAATGAATTGAGAGCGTTTTAATTCATAGTCATATAAAAAAAATGTATTATAAGAGTTTTATCTTTTCTTGTATTAGTATTTAAATAAATCTAATTATATTCATGACATTGCTCTTAATGTTGATTCAATGAAAAAGAAAAAGAAATTGTCTAATTACATCTGTTATAATTTGTAAGCACCAAAGTTGAAGGAACACTTCGTCTCATCTCAAACACGGATCATTTTCGCAAATGAAATTTAAATATGTTTTACATTTGCGTCTAAAGCTTACATGCCTGCTCAAGAGATAAATTTTACCTTGGAAATAAATCATTGCAATAACCAATATTGCCGGTTTCATTTCTATCCAACTTTTTATACAATTTGGAGTCAGAATCCTCTCTTTCTGCGGGCCAATCAAACCTGTTCTGGTCCCACTTTGTGTACCCGCTCCCGTTTGTGTAATTGGCTCAGCTCATGACTCAAGGAATGTTCTCAGAAAACTTTTTGTCTTTTTTTTATTATTTCTTTACCTTCTTTTGAGGAATAATGTTCCTATATTACTTGATCCCTGCATTTGCTCTTGCCTTTTCTTGGTGGGTCCCGATGTCTGTCTCCGATAGTTACATGCACTTAAATAATAATCCTTTTTTTCTTTCCTGTTTTCTAGGTAATTTTTATATAGCTACATGCAGATTAGTAATACTATCCCCCCAACAATTTACAATACATTCGAAGATTAATAATTGGACATCTAGCAGTTTGTGGAAGCAGGTTTGTTGTAATTCATTCCTTGCTTTCTTTAAGAGCTTTCTTTTCTCGTTATGATAAGATTTTTTTTTTTTTTTTCCCCTTTCTCATTGTAGAAGTTATGTTGTAAGCTTAATGAGCCCTTTTTAGAAACTAATATATCGTGTAAGTGCTACACGTTAGAAAAATAAGATATAACAACATTATAATATGGCTATTCATCTATGCTTATTAATGTTATCAAATAATCATACATATTTAGTCTAAAATATTATGTCTTATATTTTATAAAAATATCATTTATTTAAAAGTATTGTAATGATCAAAATTGACTCTCATCAGGATGATGATACCTGTCTAAGCTACTAAAACTTCCACCGGGAAATTCACAACTCCCAGAATCCAATTTGGAGCATCCGCCACTCCTGGCCGTCCCGGAGCCCTCCTCTGTCCCGAAGACGCTCTCTGTTTAGAGCCGCCTCCCACTATTCCAAGACATCTACCTCTTCAAAGTCCTTTCCACTCCGAGGTCTTCCTTATCCTGAAGGTCCCAACTCCAAATCTGAAGCTCTAACAATAGATCATCAATTATCTCCACCAATACTTATGCAACTCATTTCTCACCCATATTCATAACTTATAATGCCCTATCATTTTGGATAATTATGGACAGTGACAGATTCTCCAGCGCGCAATCCTAATCGACCAGCACTAATGATCATAACAGTAACAACAAATTTAGCACGTAAAGATCATGTAGTTACAACAGTCTGTTAATTCCGCCTCCACGCTGGCATCCTTGTCAGGTATATATGATTCTTCTTCTCCTAAGAGAAGGGGATCACTTCCCTAATCCTCTGAATATACACATCACACGCAACCCCAGGATATTCTTTTCTGCCAGTGAACCAACACCCCACAGTTGTCCTCTGTGCGGTCCTTCCATCTATTACACCAACAGTTATCCTCTATCGGTGCTTCCTACCACGACCGCAGTTGTACTATGGGGGCTCCTCCATCTACAACCCTGACAGTTTTTCTCTGCTAGTCTTTATATTCCATTCTTCCTACTGATTCTCATGCCTGAGGATTTTAGGCTGACACCACACTGGTACTCCTAACCTGAAATATGTCTTTCTGTGTGTGGTTGACAGGTACCATCCGGGGAACTCTTCAAATTGCTTGTGGGACCCACGATAAGCAGATTTATCCACCACAAACCGGTGCTTTCAATGAGATTTGAGTCCATACTCAAGATCTCATTCTCATTCAACCCAAAACCTTCCATAAAAAACCTCTTCTCTAGCACCGATGGTCCTGATAAAACAAATCGTCACCCACAATGGTGTCCCATCAAAGGGTAAGGCCAACAATACCGCCAGGGGCACGATTCCCCGTTTGTCGTCGACCAACAACATGTTAAAGGACACTAGCTCCTCTTCACCTCAAAAGGCAGCTGTCAGCATCGAATCGACACTGTTACTCAAAGGCCAGATCCATGTTGACATGAAAGAGTAAATGAAGGAGCAATAGATCCGATCAAATCACGGCCGAGAGCAAGTTGCTCTCGACCAGGAGAATGTCGCCCGCGAGCAGGAAGCGTCGAAGCAGCTCAACAACAAACTCTAGGCACAGATCACCACCCTCCAAATAGCACAAGAGCAAACACAACCAGAGCCAGAACCCGGATCGGGGTAACGCTCCTATAAGAGATGATCATACATGTACATTACATATTTTCATATCATATGTGTCACATTTCTGCATTTATATTTAAATAAAACTCTGGTATTAATGTATTTTCATATCTAGCGGCGTACTGGGTAATTAAAGAAGAAGAGAGAGAGAGAGACTGACAGATTTATCCAATTAAATCTAAAAGTTCAAAAGAAAGTGGATTGATTCAAATTCAGTCTGTAGAAGTCATCTTATCTGAAGACCGAGTATTCAGATGAGAAAAATACCAATTAAAATTCAAGCAAAAACAGAATTTTAAAGACCCCATTAGTTGAGCTGAAGATTAAAGGATATTTTGTCAAATCTAAATTAGAAATTCAAAATCCAAGAGGACAAAAGGATAGAGGACAAATGGACGGACACACGCACCCAGATCCTGGCCCTATGGCTAGGATCTTACCGCGGAAACGCGATAAAACTGCGACCTTGGTTTCACATCTAGGGGAGAGTTTGCTCCCCCTATCTCTGTACTCTCCTCCCTATCCTAATTCTTTCCTATAAATACCTCACACCTCGAAGGCAGAAGGGCACCACCCCAGAGAGAGCTTTAGTTAATTTTTTTTCTTTTTCAATGTAATTTTTATTTTCTTTATATCTTATATTAGAGAGAGTTACATGATTAAAAGAGAGGAAGAGTTATTGTAGAGTGACACAATTGTAATCTTTTCTTAAGAGACTTATATTGAAAATGATAATTATGAAAGTTTTTCACTTTTCTTCACTGTGTTCAATCTAGCTGAAGCCCTGCTTTTATTTATTTATAACGCCCCAATCCCTTGGGTATGGATATGTCACTGCGACGTATATACGCAGGTCGAAAATACCCTCACGTATATACGCTAAGCATCAGTACAGGCAAGAATCAGAGTGCAGAAGCACAGTGGTAATATACATTCCAACAGAAAGGTACAAGTACATTGTTATCACAGAGAGTGGTACAATATTACAGGAATATTACATCACCAGAAAATACAAAAGTATAATATACGAAGGGATATACAAAAGCTGAAGGTGCTTATGAGCAGCAAGAGGGGCCTCGAGAGCCAATCAAGAAAAGAACTGGTAGGAAGAGCTACGATGATGTCCATGCTTCTGTTGCGCCCTGATCGTCACGGAAGGATCCGCTGCTCACTCTGATCAACTACAGTAAGGCCATCACGGTCCAGGCTCTAAAATCTAGACATGAGAATCCAGGGTTGTCAGATGCAACCCCGCTAGTACATATAATAAAGCCAGGTGGCGTGCATAACAGGCAGTCACACGTGTACATGATCAAGTGATGTGGTCCAGGCATGCAGGTACAGGCAATAATAAGTAACATAAAGGAAATTAAAGGAACGACAGTAAATCATGTATATCGATAAGTCTGAAATGAAAAACATGCATAGAAAGCAGTATGAAGAACATAGGAATACATAAACATGTGATAAATATATTAAACATGCGATAAATACAAGTATGAACAAAACTAGTTGTACAAGCTCAGATTATGGGATCACGAGATTGATACGTCAAGGGGATAAGGAAACCCTCATCTATATATCACATATCCCATGTCGCCAACATTTGGGTTCATACAACTTGAGATGCCCTCAGAGTAACAGAACTAGAGTGTGTCTAGAGTAATCATTATACCACATAAAACATATGTCATAAAGCAGGGTGTCAACTCAGGGTATAATACTATAACTGAAGAATATAAAGGTGTTGCATTTTAAATTATTCAATAATAATAATCAGCATTGTTTGATATTTCAATCGCCTCCCTACCAGCGCCTCACATCACTGGTAGTCCATACTAGAATTCACACTCTATTAGAACTTACTCGGGTCTGATATGTGAGTACCAGCACCCGAACAAAGGAGAGACCAAATATCACACGTTCCTAATATTATTACTGTTTGGTTGTTACGTTCTTATGTTATTCTTGTCCCTTTCCTACCGGCGTCCCACAACACCGACAGCTCACGCTGGAGCCCCACTTCTAGTAGAACTCATCCGGACTCCGATACGCGGGTACCATTATTCGAATAGGGGAGAGACCAAATAACACATGCTCCAGGAGTTATCATTGTACAAGTATGTGTGAGTGTTAATATGTACTGAGAATGCTTATCACTCTAACACCAGGCGGCACAGGCAAGAGGAAGGAAGTAACCCCACAGATTCAAGATGTTGCCCCCACAGATTCAAGAGGTGGCCCCCACCACGTATGTGGTGTGACACTTTGCTCCATGTGGCATTTTGCTCTGAGGGTTGATTCAGAAGGTAGCCCCACAGATTCAAGAGGTGGCCCGCACCACGTGTGTGGTGTGACACTTTACTCTGTGTGGCACTTTGCTCTGTGTGAGAAATGGATTCTAGAGGTAGCCCCCATAGATTCAAGAGATCGCCCCTACCACGTGTGTGGTGTGACACTTTGCTCCGTGTGGCATTTAGTTCCATTCAGGATCCGCCGAACGCTAGCACGATCGTGGGATACATCCTCGTCATCCCGACACCAGGCATGCTCTGCTGGACGCCGTATGACTGTGCTATTACTAGGGCAACAGTGCAGGGGACATGAGTACAGGGGTTACATGAGTTCAGGAGTACATGAGTTCAGGAGTACCAGATGTCTGGTAACAGTATTATGCCAAGTCCCTATAAAAGTAATAATCATGAATATGCCATGTAATACAGGTGTCAGGTGTAGTAGTACCCGGTCAGGTGTCACAATGTCAGGTCAAGTGTACTAGTACCATGTGAAAGCATGTCAAGTGAGTGATAGCATGTCAACCATCAAGTGTTATATATCAGGTGTCAGGTATCAGGTGTCAAGTGATAACATGTTAAGTATCGGTGTCAGATATCAAGTGTCAAGTATAGCATGACAAGTACCAGTGTCAGATATCAGGTGTCAAGTATAGCATGTCAAGTACCGGTATCAGATATCAAGTGTCAAGTATAGCATGTCAAGTACCGGTGTCAGATATCAAGTGTCAAGTATAGCATGTCAAGTACTAGTGTCAGATATCAAGTGTCAAGTATAACATGGCAAGTACCGGTATCAGATATCAAGTGTCAAGTATAACATGTCAAGTACTGGTGTCAGATATCAAGTGTCAAGTATAGCATGGCAAGTATCGGTGTCAGATATCAGGTGTCAAGTATAGAATGTCAAATATTAGTGTCAGATATCAAGTGTCAGGTGTCAAGTATAACATGTCAAGTGTCGTGTCAGATATCACGTGTCAAGTATTAGGTGAGCATCATATGACACAGGAGAACAGTATAAATAAATATTTTCAAACTCTTCACAACCATATTTATAATAATATTAAATTTATCTATTAATTAGTCATGCGAAGCCGAAAGCGGGAGCATATCTAGGCATACCGGTATAATACCGGTTCAACAAATTATAACAATGTCCGACAGGTATCCATAAAACATGTTAATTTTTGAAAATCACTCGCATACCACATATCAACTTGCATAACGATGCATCATGTACAAAAAGTAAGATAACAGTTATTAGGCATGTAACGATGATAGTAAAGCATAAAACAACACAAGAGATGTACTCGCCTAGAACTTGAATGAAATACCAAGTAATATCTAGGAAATTCACGAACACGTGCGAGCAAGTTACTCATTCATACTATATATAATATAATATAATTATATATAAATATATATATATTAGAGAGAATAATGGAGGAGAGAGAGAGATGATTAGTTAGAGAGAGAGAGAGTATTTGTTGGAATTATTTAAAAGAGGGAAAATAAAGAAATAAAGAAGAGGGGTATATTAAAAAATATGGAGATGTAATTAGGGAATGAGGGGATGAGTATTTAGGCGAAGTGAATAAAAAGGGGTATTTGTGGAAAGGAGGAAAAGAAAGAAAGAAGAAAAGAAAGAAAAAAGAAGAAGGAGGGAGAGGAGAGGGTGGTGGCCGACAGCCTGGCCGCCGCCGGCGCCGCCGGAGGTGGGGGCGGCGGCCTGGCCCGGGGGAGGTAGGTTGTGGGGTTTTGATGTTATTTGTTGTTGTTGTTTGTGTTAGTGGTGGTTGGTAGTTGTGATTGTGGTGGTTGTGGTGGTTGTTGGTGGTTGTGGGGAGTTGGAGGAGGAGGAGGAGGAGGTGGTGGTGGGGTGATTGGAGTGGAGGAATTGAGGGTTTTGATGGAGAATTTTGGAGAAAAAGAAGAGCAAGGAGTGATGGGTTTTATTGAAATTGGAGGAAAGGAGAGGGAATTGGGGATGGTGGAAGTGGGGAAGGGAAGTAGGGAGATGGGAGCGGCGCCGGCGGCTAGGGGCGTGGCGTGTTGGCGGCGGTGAAGATGGCCGGTGGTGGTTTAAGGAGTTGAGTGCTGGTGGGAGAATTGAAGAAGAAGATGGAGAAGAATAGAAAGGAAGGAAGAAAGAAGGGAAGATAAAAGAAAGAGAAGGAGGGGGAAGCATCGGAAGGCGAGTGGGGGGAGATGCCCCCTGCTGCTGCTGCTGCTATTGCAGCCGGGTTACAGGGCATGGGTCGAGTAGCAGGGGATGGGGAGAAGGAAGAGAAAAAAGAAAAGAAGAAAAAGAATGAAAAGAAAAGAAAGGAAAAGGAAAAATAAAGAAAAGGAAAAAATAGGAAAAATTAGTAAATAAATCTATTATTAAATAATTTAATTAATAGAATAATTGGAAGTATAAATAAGAGGAGTAGAGAAGGAAAAAGCAAGAAAAGAAAGGAAGGGAAAATAATATTATTATTTAAATAGGGTAAAAATGACTGCTTCAGAATCACTCTAAAAAAATTTTAAAAATAGAAAATATTATTTTAAGATGCCTGATGAAATCAGATTGGAGAAATTCAATTTAGTTTTCAAATTAAAAATTCTGAAATCTTCCAGCGATACCAGTCGACACCATAATCGGTCAAATTTTGATAAATTTAGAAAAAT
Organism: Agave tequilana; assembly: GCA_038442645.1. Taxonomy (NCBI): domain Eukaryota; kingdom Viridiplantae; phylum Streptophyta; class Magnoliopsida; order Asparagales; family Asparagaceae; genus Agave; species Agave tequilana. The sequence goes on from JAVJIF010020545.1 coordinate 42,999, forward strand.
CTCAAAAAATGTATTTAGATAGAAAATAAAATTCTAAGAAGTAATGTGAAAGTTTTTTTTCTAAAAATTCAACTCCGTTTGAAATCTAAAAATCTGGGAATTGGTCAGCGATGCCGATCGACACCGTTTTGAAGATTTTGCAAAATAATTCTGGAAAATTTCAGAAAATTATGAAAAATCTAAAATATTGGAAAACAGTATTTGAAACTGAAATCGATTAAATCGGACTATCAGAAAAGTCAAATCAGGCAGCATGCTGGTATCGGGTTCCTTGTCCGGGTCAGAGCTGACTCTGGGGTATGAGAATCCAGATCCGACATCAAGTAACATAAGCAATCACAAACCAAAAACAAATACTAACAGAAAATTGAAATAATATTGTCAAAAAAATTATGACACGTATCTGGGTACATATCCCGGGAACGGGGTGCTACATATTCTTTTCTACTACTCCACTTTATTTAAAGGTAATTCTTCTATATGATTCAAGAACAGAGGTAAGTACTCTTTTTGGTATTTTTTTTTATTCATTAGTTTAGAGTCACAATTCTCTTCTTTATTTAATTTTTCTTTTCTTTTGTAAATAAAACAATAACAATACCATCATCTCTTCTTCTACCATCTTATTCTTAACTTAACTTAATATTTTTTTTAAAAAAACTGAGAAAGTAAGTATTAACTTGTTTTTGGTAAATTAAAAGAAGAAACTTACTTAATTGCTTTCATCGTTGTCCCTCCATGTGGATCATGACCCGTTAGCTCTAGGCTATACGGTGCGTCGAGGACCTAACACTATTCCTAAACTCTGTATTTTTCTATGTAGGTTTGGCTCGATCATAATTTTGGCGCCTTTGTCTGGAAGAGACGATAAGTTTTCGTTCTTTTTAAATTACTTTAACGAATTAATCTCTTTTTCTTCTCTGTTTTGGTGTACATGAGTTAATTTCAGAAAATAAAGAGTTGCAATGGATATATTTCTACCATGGGCCTCTGCTCTAGAAAGTAGAGATCAGGGCACCACAATACTGCCACGAAAACGCGGCAAAAGTCGCGTTTGTGCGGCAATGGTGGAGGGACTACTAACCTGCCTTCTTGCAGGTTGCTTGAAATTCAAAGTTTTACCCTCTGCAACTATTAGTTTTCAAATTTAGGTCATTATATACACTAATTTTAAATCAACAGTAACTTGGTGATTGTTAAATGCTAAAAATGGTTTAGACTTTACATTTTAGGGCATCTGTCTTATTTCGTTTACATTTTACATTACTGTTGACGTGCGCTGGAGAAAAGGTATGTTTGCATAGCATATGCTTAGGAAATACATTTGTATGTTGTGTTGTTTGGGTGTTATTTTGCTATATACTTGTACACTACACTAAAAGATTAAGGGCATATCCTTAAACAAGATAATGTGGGAAAGTCATTACCCTCATTTAGCCCAAAAAATCATATTCTCACTCACTAACCCAGCCTAATTAAAATTGAGTAGACGTTGGCCCTAAGGACATCTCGGACTTAAACAGGGAGACCTAAGAGGAAAGTTGTTAGAATTTGACTCTTGCCAAATTAGTGTCTAAGGCTGGGGATTGAGAGGCGAAACCTCGAAGAACAGTGATTTGATATAATTAGGCCCTTTGCTTAGGCACGGATACCTCCCACTGGTCTTACCCCTACCTTGCTGATTAACTTGTGGTCAGGTTGCTGCAATATACCTTTGATGGCTAGTCAACCAATTGGGAGTGTTCTAGGTCTAAGGTCTACCCTAACATAAGTTAGATTTTTTTTGTTTGCTTGTTTGTTTATTTGTTTGTTTTTGTTTGTTCTTGTGAAAATATATTATAATTTCAATTATTCTGATTATAACTCAAATCCATATTTTACCCAACTTCTTTCAATTCGGATATTACCAACCAAGCAGTACATAACTTTAACCAACCAAGTATGCCAGATTGATCTTATCTAAATCAATATATGCTTCATTCCTAGTATTATGAATAACATTGGGATAATCATCACCACTCTACACCAAGTCAGTGGGGATAAAGCTCCCCTGAGTCTTACTATCAACAACTTTACCAACAAACAGCTTCATATATTCCATACCAAAACCAACCTTTAGAAGAAAAATCTTCTTTAAAAAGAGTTTCGAAGCCTTTCATGAGTCCACATGACAAGTACAAATCATAACGGACTCAATTCTCCCAAACAATTTTCAAAACCAAGACCCTTACTCTAATTTTCAAGTCCAACCACAACAAGAAGAACCTATTGACTTAAAAAAGAGTATGGAAGACCTGATTCAGTTCGGAAATTATATTACCCAACTATCAATAGGCTAGAAGCAAAAGTGAGTTTATTTGGTCAACATAATTAATGATAGGAATGAGAAAACTCTACCTAGCACATTTTTGACTATTTCTGATTCTCCTAATCATATTGACAAAGAATCATGATATCTTGGAGATTTAACTAAGATTCAATTTAACCACGATGACCAATACCAACCTATAACAAATTGGCAAGTCCCATTTCAATAAGATTGAACTTGAAAATGAATGTGACACTGATTCCCAATGTTGTGATTCAATTTCACTTGTTGAATCTACATTGACACCACTATCCTTACCCGATTTGGGCCCAAGTCTGAAGCCAACACTGATTCCTATCCCTATAGAGCTTGAATATGAACCACCTATTTTAGGTAGTCATACTCCATTGTTAGAAATAAATGCGAACTTTAATTCTATGATTTGAATCAAACTCATAAACTAACTCCGACTCTCAAGCCTAAACTTTATTTGAGTTTTATTCCCGAGTCAGTTTCGGTCCTTATTTCTTTCATTGTTGAGCCCAAATCATCCATTTCACAAAACCACATTCAATTGTTGGACCAAGATTTAAATCAATATGACTCCATGATGATATCTCATGATTGGTCATATAACCAGAAAAAATTTCATGTAGGATCTTGCATGATCCTATTCATATTGGGAGTTTAAAATGTTAATAGGAAAGAGGTCATGCAAGGTGGGTTCCATGAAAATCCACAATATCTAACTTAGGCAGAACGCTTGGCCCAATGAAATCACCACCAAAACACAACCTTGAGGTGATAATTTTCCTTCTCTTTCACCTTTTTCATGTATTCTTGCATTTTATTCATACATTGAGGACAATGCATGAGTTAGGTGTGGGGGAGGGTATACTAACATACTAACTTAGATTTTAGTTTTATATATATATATATAATTATATATATATATATATATATATATATATATATATATATATATATATATATATATATATATATATATATAAACCACACATATAATTTTTTCTTTAAAACTTTTGTAAAGAAAAATAATACTTTGACTTATTTTGTAAGAAATTAAGTTAATTTTAAGAAATAGGAGAATCATAATTAGGATTTCTTATACTTGGTCAAAATAAGATTATTTGTTTGATTTTGAGGTTAGGAAGAAAGATTGAAAAAGTGATTTAGTGTTGATTTTTACCTTGATGAAATATGCATACTTTATACACTTACACATTCAGGGTTCAAAAACAAATATTCTTATGCCTTAATATATATATATATATATATATATATATATATATATATATATATATATATATATATACACACATACATACATATATATATATACATACATACATACATATATATATAATCCTCTGATTAAGCTGGGTATTTGTGCCTCATAAAGCATAAGTATTTTTGCCTAAAAGTGGTTCATATAAATAAAAATCCTTAGTTTTGTGGCCTTGTTTACTCGACTCCTAAGTCCTTGGGGTGTTTTCTCACCCGGTGCGCAAAACTGTCCGATTTGGGAGTAAGGCTCGTTACATAGGTGAATTAGAAAGCCTAAAAGAGATATTACCGCTATAAATGTAAAAAAAAAGATATCAGAGTTAGACTTGAAGAATCCTAAGTCAAATTTTCACGGTCACAACGTGCATATGACTTAGGGTAGAATAATAGACTAGATGAGAAATACAATTTTAATTGTTTACTTGATTGAAAACAAGTTTTTTAATAGAGATTAAGTTTAGAAATCACTAAGTTTTGATAATCCTATGATTTATAGATTACTTGAATTTTTACATTACGACTTCAAATATTTTTTTCCTTCAAAATGCATTTTTCAAAATACTAACACTTTGTTTTTCTTTATTTATGGATTTTGTGGGTGCGATCCACTGAAAAACTTCACGAGACAAAACTCGTCCTCCAGGGGTAACCTAAATGTTTCACGGCTTATTGCACGTGCTAAGTGCAACCGTAATTCCTACGAAAGTGGGTTAGGTTAAGGTCAGTTTAGTTTTCTTTTTTTTTTTGTTTTGCTCGAGGACGAGCAAAATATAGGTATGCGAGTGTGATCATACACATGCATTATATGTTTTCATATCATATGTGTCACATTTCTGCATTTATATTTAAATAAAACTCTGCTATTAATGTATTTTCATTTCTAGAGGCGTACAAAGTAATTAAGATAAAAAAGAGAGAGATTGACATATTTATCCAATTAAATCTAAAAGTTCAAAAGAAAAGGGATCAATTCAAATTCAGAGTTTCTAGAAGATATCTTCTCTGAAGACCGGGTATATCAGATAAGATAAATACTAATTAAAATTCAAGAAAAAATGGATTTTTGAAGACCTGATTGGTTGAGCTGAAGATCAAAGGACATTTCATCAAATCTAAATCAGAAATTCAAACTCCAAGATGACAAAAGGATAAAGACAAATAGACAAATACACACACCCAGATCCTGGCCCTACGGCAGGATCTTGCTACAGAAACATGATAAAATCCGCATTTTCATGGCCTTGGTTTTAAATCTGGGGGAGTGTTTGCTCCCCTTATCTCTGTACTCTCATCCCTATCCTGATTCTTTTCTATAAATACCTCATACCTCGAAGGCAGAGGAGCACCACTCCAGAGAGAGTTTTAGTTTAGTTTTTTTTCCCCTTTTCCTCTTTAATATTGTAGGCTGTCTAAAAATCATTAAAAGACAAGTCGCCAAAAAGCAGAGTTCCAAACTCCAGACGCAGGGCTAATCATAGCCATCAAAGCAGCGCCAAGACGCGAGGGTCGAAACCCGCGTCCCAGCCAGCACTGCAGCACCAAGGCGCGTGGGTCGAAACCCGCGTCTCAGCCAGCACTGCAGCACCAAGGCGCGTGGGTCGAAACCCGTGTCTCAGCCAGCACTGCAGCACCAAGGCGCGTGGGTCGACACCCGCATCTCAGTTGTAACCGCCCTGGTTATGGGGTCAATCACGGCCCACATAACGGGGAAAGTTAACCCCATTATGGAGTGTTTTTAGGAGGCACGTTCGCCCCTAAGACCTCTATAAATAGCCCCATTGCTATGGAGAAGGGGTCGGATTTTTTTAGAGAGAGTTCAGAGAAGAACTTGACTTGAGAGCTTCAACAGAGAGAGAGAGAGTCCAACTCTTCAACTAACTTGCTGCGTACAAGTTAATCTTTGCCTATAGTCTCTTTGAGATTTTGTCGACAGAGCTGTGTTACTCCGTTTGCCAACCGAAGAGAAGATCCCCAAAGTTCCTGACGTTCACCCGATCAACGAAAAACAAGATTCACTTTCCACCGCCACTTGAAGAACCCAGCACTAAACAAAGGGGAGATTCAAGACTCAACATCTTCCCTCCCTTGTAGTCGGAGCATTAGTTTGTTGTAACTTTCAATTGATTCAAGGAAACTTTACGCGAACCATTCTCCGTACCAAACAAGAGATGGCGACTCCGCTGGGGACTACTTTCGTTACTGACGAACAAGTTGTGACGCATGGTGACGTCCTCTACAAGGGGAAATGGTCGAATCACTCGTCGTAGAATTCGACCAGGCAAAGTATGAAGAGTTCCTCACTTCCGGCTCCAAGAGCCCAAAGGCCCGCGCCTACCGTAGGGTCTCTACGGGACTTGCCCCAAAATCCGCTCTGAGCCTCTCTCAGAGGCAGCTGTTGTGAGGGAAGTTGTGGCCAATCACGCCATGCGTGACACCCGCGCCAACGTCTCTAAGGAGACCCGCGTGGTCAATTTCTCTGGTGTCCAGCCAATCCACCCTCTTCCTCAGCACCAGGTCGTCGTTGGTTTCTCTCAACCCCCACGGCGTAACCGGAACGCTGAGCGCCGACAGAGGAGGCGTGCGCGTCAACTGCAAATTGGAACAACTGATTGTCCAACTGAGGCAGGACGCAATGTTCAAACCGGCGTCCCTGACGCACACATCCGGCACGTAAAATCCGCGTTTGGCAGCCCAAACGCGAGGTTCATCGAGTTGGCTCATCTGAAGTCCCATTCCCTAGACGCCAAGGCGAAACTCGCACGCCTTGTCGAGTACAAGAGGACACGTCTCTAGGCGTGGGGCCCAGCAGCCCCGCATTCATCAAGCGTCTTTACCTAGACGCAATTATCATCAACGTGAGAGCTGCGCTCAAAAGCCGCGACGCAAGAGCTGCGTTCATGCGCCCCGCGTCTCTGAACCCTGCGTCCCAGCCGCATAGAGCAAGGATGCCTCCCGTCCTCGACATTGCGAGGCTAATCTCTTTGATCCTCCTCCCACGGATCTAAGAGATTATTTAACCAAGAAGAGAAGTGCTAACCGGATCACTTCGTCATGTTGCTGCGAACGGCTTATCACAATGCTCTCCGAGTACCGTTGCGATTCAGGTGCAAACCAGCAGTCTCTAGTCAGACAGCTGACCCTGATTCCCCGATCAGCTAAAAGGAGTCGTTCCCACAGGAGGAGGGTCTTCTCTGACATTGAATATCCCGAGCTCACTGCAAACATGGCAAGCAGGAGCAAGGGAAAACAAACCTGCAGTCAGCTCCGATGAGTCTGACACTGAACCGGAAGGAGTGTACCGACACACTCGCACCCGGACCGTAGTGATTCCCTCGATTGACTACAATGCCCTAGCCCGGGGCATTGAGGTGAATGACTCGCATTCTGCTATAGCAGAGTCGCAGGCTTCAAACTCTTCCATAGAGAAAGAGGCCTTTATATACATGACCAGCACTCCTGAGGAGACCGCCAGGCGCTTGGAGCAGCAAGCCCAGATCCGAAGGAACAACTCGAGATGATTCGTGCTCAACAAGAATCTATCGACTCCCTCAAGCAGATGCTCGCACAGTTGCTTGAAGACAAGAGGAAGTCAACCAACAAAGCCTCCTCTAAGAAGTCTAAAGGCAAACGAAAAGAGGGAGAAAGCTCATCTTTTGTACACATTGAGGAGAAAGAGCAGTCTACTTCTGGTTCGTCTAAATCCTCGTCGCAGGAAAAGGACGACCGAGACCAGGGAAAGGTTCATTCTAAAAGAATGAATCAGTTGGAGCAACGTCTTGAGGCCCTTACCAACCGGAAAGGCCTCCAAGAAGCAGGAGTGGTCCGGCCATATCCAACCGAGTAGGACTTGGTACCATACCCTCCAAAATTCAAGGCTCCGACCCTCCAAGCATTTGATGGGAAAGGTTCACCAAACCAACATATCTACTACTTCAAATCTCAAATAGGGAATGTGGTAGATAACGATGCCATCCTGGCGCGTTTATTCATCGGCACCTTAAAAGGGCTCGCCTTTGAATGGTTCATGAAGCTCCCAGAAGGCTCCATTAAGAATTGGGGTGATTTGGAGAAGCTCTTCCTAACGCGCTTCTTTGAAGATGACTCGGAGGTCACCATGCCAACCCTTTTGGCTACCAAACAGCGAAAGGGAGAGTCTGTCAAATCTTTCGTAGAAAGATTTCAGAATGTGGCACTCCGATGTCCAAGCGGCATGACCCAGGTCACCCTGGTGGAGACATGCCGCCACAATCTCCAAACTTCGCTCCTCGCTCAAATAGGAGTTGCTGAAAGCCGCACCTGGAAGCAGTTGATCCAATAAGGTGAACAGGCTGAAGAAATTATTGCCCGGGTCAGGGCAGAAGAAAACAAACCCAGACCTGAGAGGTCAACAAGGCGTGCTCCAGATACATCCCTCCAAGCGAAAAGGAAGGATAACTTGGCGACAGAGACCAAATCCCCCGTCAAACCTCATCCGGTTAAGGGAAGTGGCTCTTCAAGCCAACCACGCGCCAGCAAGCAGTATTCCTTCAAGGACGAACATATCGACTCGCTCTTCAAGTTACTCAACAAGAGCAACCGACTGAAGCTTCCTAAAGCTAGGCGCCCTGAAGAAGTCGGTAAAACCGATAGTCCCAACTACTGTTCGTATCACAGGATGTTGGGACACCCACCAAAAGCTGTTATGTCTTCAAGGACATCCTTCAGGCTCTGATTGATGCAGAGGTATTAAAACTCCGTCCAGAGCAGAAGAAGGTGACGGCCAACATGACCTCATTTCTTCAGTTTGGGAGACAACCTCCAACACTCTCTGGAGTAGTCCCTGTCCCAAAAGGAGAGCTGAGAATGGTCAACACAGACCCTCACCAGCAGCAAGAGAAGGGCCTGGTACCTGTCCCCACACCTCGGGGAGAAGTCACGTGGGTTCATCCTGACCTTGTGGATGGCCAGCAATGGACCACTGTGACCAACAGAAAGTCTAAAGGGAAAGCTAAGGCTTCATCCTGTAATGTGAAATGTGCTTTTTCCCGAGAAGCAGAAACTAATGTTCCCTCGCTGACTGATTCAGAAGAGGAGACGATAGTTTCTGGCCACAGAACCCAACAACCGGTGGCGGCAACTCGTTTAGGGCAGTCATATTTGAAAAAGTATGACGAAATGACGGTAACTCCTCCAAAACCCACTGCAGAATCAGCCAAGCCTTCCACGAAACCACCCGTGGAGAAACAGAAAGAGCTTCGGTTCTCTAGGGTCCTCTCAAAAGACATCACGGAAGGATCTGTAGCACCTTACCGCTTTGATGTCCTGGCTCAACTAGCCAATATCCCGGCCCGGATTACTCTTTATGAGCTTCTTAGGCTATCAAAGTCGACCAGAGAAGCTTTACAAGAGGCCCTCGCTAATGCTGAGGTTTTCATGACCCAGGTGCCGATTGGACCAAAGGAGGAAGATGTAGAGGATTGCCTCCACGCCTCCCAAAATGCCCCCTGCATCACCTTCACGGCAGGTGACATGCAGGTTAAAGGGAAACATGATCGACCCCTGTACTTCACAGCATATATTGGATCATCTGAGGTGAACCGCATTCAGGTGGATCCCGGGTCCGCATTGAGCATTATGCCTCGCCGGGTCATGCAACATCTGGGGATTCCTACTCATCGTTTGAGCCCTACCCAAACAACCATTTATAGTTTCAATGCCAATGGAGCCCGTCCAATGGGGAAAATCAAGCTCAAATGCCAAATCGGGGATCTAAGGTCGGAAGTGACATGCTATGTCATTGATGCGGACACTTCCTACAATCTACTGCTGGGACGACCATAGATTCATCGCAATTCTATCGTTCCTCCACTCTCCACCAAGTCATGAAATACATTGACGGGAGTGGAAAGGTGCGAACGTTGATTGCCGAAAGGCATCCGTTCAAGGGATTTGAGAATTATTTCACAGATTCTCTCCTGTATCAAAAACTCTGTGAAAACAGATGAAATCCCGCAACTAGGAGCCAGACTCTGGTAATGAAGCCGACACCGAGCCAGAAAAAGAGAATGCATGTGGGAGCTAGATCCACTTGTGAAGAGTACTAATAAGCTCGATGTTGATAATACCACCGATGATGTAGGCGGGTGGTATATTAATGAAGATTTAGATTGGTGTATTTCTCTGTGTTTGCTTCTGATTCAGTGCCGTCAGACACTAGTACCAAAGAAGATGATGATCTCTGTCGGCAATGGATGCTCTGACATCATTGCATGTACCAGTAAAATCATCCTTCGAAACATATCGAGATGCCGGTAATGCGCAGGAATCCATGTTCATTGTTCCAGCAAGACGGAAAGGCCAAAAACATCCTTTTTAGGCGAATTACGTCTGAACCTATGTCCCATGAAGAGTCAGAAGATGAGGAAGAACCCCCTCAGTTCGGTCAATATGAGCCAATTGCACTCAGAATGTTGGAAGGCATGGGGTATGATCTGATAAGCAGACCCGGGTTGAACTTCGGCAAAGGAAGGAGAATGCTACCTCGATCTTTTGTGCCTAAAAGAAAAACCCCTGATTATTATCATCGGACTCGCAGGGGTTGGGCTATGTATCAACTCCAGCTCCATCAGCCTCTAACTCTGAACAGTCATATATCATAATTACTCATCAGGCACGTCATCATGGGAGTCCGATGTTAGTGTCGGCACATCTTCAGAGAACTTTCAGTGAACATGGTTTCAACAAGCCACCTGGAAGACGGAGATGAAGAAATGATCCAACCCGATACAGATCTTAGATCAAACACTTAAACAAACTTTGGGATACTGCTTTGAACAGCGTGAGCCACCCACAGAGGATAAAGTTGTTCAGATCAATCTAGGAGATGAGGCTAATCCTAAGCCCATCTTCATAAGTGAAGGCCTGTCACCCTCTGAGAAAAAGGATCTAATATCTCTTGTGCAAGAATATATAGACGTCTTCACCTGGAATTATGAAGACATGCCTGGACTCGATCCTCGGGTGGCTATGCACCGCCTCAACATTAATACGGACATAAAGCCCGTCAACAACAACAGCGACGATTCCGCCCAGAAGTAATGGAGCCAATTCAATCAGAAGTCAGAAAGCTTATAGACTCTGGCTTCATTAGGAAGAACAACATCCCGACTGGGTGGCCAACATTGTTCCCGTTGCTAAAAAGAACGGAAAGATCCGGATCTGCATTGATTTTCGTGATCTAGATGAGGCCTGTCCCAAGGACGAATTCCACTGCCAATCACAGATGTCATGATTGATAACACATGTGGATTCGAGCGAAGGTCCTTCATAGATGGATTTTCAGGGTACAATCAAATCAAAATGTATCCTGACAACGAGAAACATACCTCTTTCAGGACACCACTGGGGGTATACGCTACACCGTCATGCCCTTCGGACTAAAGAATGCAGGGACGACATATCAAAGGGCCATGAATGCCATTTTCCATCAACACATGCGCAAAACGGTGGAATGCTATGTTGACGACATCGCAGTAAAAAGCCGCGCTAAAGGTGATCATATAACTGACCTGAAGATTGTATTTGACATCAAGCGCGCCCATCAGTTGAAGATGAACCCCACCAAGTCCTTCCTGGGGGTGGCCAGTGGCAAATTCCTCGGGTTTGTCGTAACCTCCACGGGAATTCATTTGGACCCGGAAAAGGTTCGCGCTATCCAGGAGATGCAACCTCCGAGGAACCTCAAGGAGCTCAGGGGATTGCAAGGACGATTGGCTTACATCCGAAGGTTTATCTCAAATCTCTCCGGAAGATGCCAACTCTTTTCCAAATTAATGAAGAAAGGTGTTTCGTTCATTTGGATAACGCTTGCCAGCAAGCATTTGAGGAAATTAAACAGTACCTCACACAACCGCCAGTCCTTGCAGCTCCGATGTCTGGAAAACCTTTCCTGGTATATGTCCGAGTAATGGATCATTCTTTAGGAGCTTTACTAGCTCAGAATGATGATCAAGGACGAGAGCAAGCAATCTACTATTTGAGTAGAACAATGATCGGGGCCGAACATCGGTACAACCCGATCGAGAAGGAATGTTTGGCATTGGTGTTTGCTATTCAGAAAATGCGACACTATTTGGTAGGCCAAACTATAAACGTCATATCAAAAGTCAACCCTTGAGGTTACTCATGACGAAGCCTTCATCGTTAAACGACCGACTGGCAAAACGGGCCATATTGCTATCCCAATATGAAATGCACTTTTTACCACAAAAGGCCATTAAAGGACAAGCGGTGGCGGATTTCCTGGCTGAGCATCCAGATCCGAGGGCAGCCAAACTTTACGAGGATCTCCCATATGAGGTCGCTGAAGCCTGCCAGACTCAGACATCCTTCGAAAGGCAAGTGTGGCAACTTTTCTTTGACGGTGCATCGAGAACAAACCCAAAAGGACATATAGTAGCGGGGGTAGGAGTAGTACTCGTCTCCCCACATAACTATGTGATTCCTCGTGCTGTCTCATTAACCGAGCCTTGTTCCAGCAATGTAGCGGAGTATAATGCCCTTTTGATTGGGATGCAACTCGCCGATGAGATGGCGTTAAAAATCTCGAGGCATATGGTGACTCCAAACTTATGTCAGCCAAGTTCGCGGGGAGTACGAAGTCAGACATGAAGATCTAGTACCCTATTACAACGCGACTATCCACATGGCCGAAAGATTCACGAACTTTTACATTGACCATGTGCCACGCAAGCAAAATGCGCATGCAGATGCACTGGCATCCCTAGCTGCCTCCTTAGCTTCCAGCTGGAGCAGTGGAGAAAATATTTGTCCACAGCCACGACCTGTATTGCTCGAGAATTGCTCTTGAGGATTACTAGGAGCCAGCGGGAAATTGTCAAGGCAAGGAAGCGCTTGAGTCGTCAACCGATCCAGAGCCTAGAGACTGGCGATTCCCCTATATTGATATGTCTTGTACGGCATCCTGCCTGAGGACACCAAAGAAGCGGCTGCCATTAGAAGGAAAGCCCCCAAATTCTACTATAATGCGATTACGCGAACATCGTATCGTCGATCGCATGACGGGATCTTGCTCCGCTGCCTTTCACCAAAAGAGGCACAGGAGGTATTGAAAGAAGCCCATGACGGCATGTGTGGAGCCCATCAACCTGGCCCAAAACTTGCATACCGACTCCAAAGGTTGGGATATTATTGGCCTAAGATGATCATTGACGCCATCACACATGCCAAAAGATGTCACGCCTGCCAAGTGCATGGTGATTTCATCCATCAAGCACCAGGCTACCTTCACTCTACGACCTCTACCTGGCCATTTGAGATGTGGGGGATGGATGTAGTTGGCCCTATTAGCCCACTGTCATCAAAAAGTCATCGGTTTATCTTAGTCATAACCGATTACTTCTCCAAATGGGCTGAAGTCGTCCCTTTGAAGGAGGTGAAGTCATCTGATGTGATCAAATTCGTTAAACATCACGTCATTTACCGTTTTGGGGTACCTCGGCGAATCGTCCACGACAATGGACCCCAATTCATCAGCCAGGCTTTCCAGAGATTCTGCGCTAAGTTCAGAATCTAGAGTGTATCCTCAACGGCATACTACCCCGCCGCTAATGGTCTCGCAGAAGCTTTTAACAAGACCATTGGCAAGCTCCTCAAGAAATTCGTCTCGAAAAGTCACGTGACTGGGACGACAAGCTGGGTGAATGCTTATGGGCCTATCGCACAACTATTCGAACCCCAACTAAAACTACGCCATTTTCTTTGATATATGGGTGTGAAGCCGTGCTTCCACTGGAAATCCAAATTCCGTCTCTACGTGTCGCCCTGACAGTGGAGTTGACAACAGAGGAGAAGCATCGACAGCGACTCCAAGAATTGGAGGCCTTGGATGATAAACGTCTGCAGGCCTAACAACAAATCGAGCTCTACCAAGCCCGGATTACCAGAGCCTTCAACAAGAAAGTTAAAGTGCGAACTTTCAAGAAAGGCGACCTTGTCATAGCCGTCAGAAGACCTATGGTGATGACACATAAGACAAAAGGAAAATTCCAGCCCAAATGGGAAGGACCATTTGTAGTAGAGTCAGTCTACTCAAATGGATCATATCGCCTCATAACCTCAAATGGCGATACACTCATGATGCCGATCAATGGTAGATTCTTGAAGAAGTACTATCCTTAATAGTACTCCTCCTCTGATCAAGTTAAAAGTACACCTCTGATCAAAACAAGAAGAGTTTCTTCATTAACATCGACGTCTCCGACGGCTAAGGATAGAGGAAAATGTTGGCTTCTAAGCCCAACATAAGTCTTCGATAACTCACTATGCTGAGGGGAATAGTATGGCTAGCCCAACTCAAACGGTAGTTGGTAAAGGCACCTCAAATCCGTTGACAGCTGAGGGTTGCTAAAAACCCTGGGTTCTAATGTTCCCATCTTCATTAACATCCGACGCCTCTGACAACTAAGGACAGAGGAAAATGTTGGTTTCTAAGCCCAGCACGAGTCTTCGACAACTCATCATGCTGAGGGGAATAGCATGGCTAGCCCAACTCAAACGGTAGTTGGTAAAGGCACCTCAAATCCGTTGATAGCTGAGGATTGCTAAAAATCCTAAGTGGATGTAATTCCACCCTCTCCTCTAAAATCCCTTACCAATTCTCATACACAGAATGGTAAGTCTACAAAATACAGTCATTACTAAGTTAACACTATACCTCTGGTAATGAAAATTTTCAATACTCCCTATCGAGTACAAATTTTACTTGTCAACTCTACATGGAGTAGCGAACCTTCAAATTTGCCAAGTTAACACTATACCTCTGGCTCTTCAAACTTCACTTGTCAATTCTCATCAATAGAATGACAGGTCCTCAAATTGCTCGTGTCGCAAACCAATTTTTGTCAAGTTAATACCACACTCTGACAAATTACTGTTAAGTTAATATTACACTTCTAACGGTAATCGAGTTGCTGCCAAGTCCAATGTTAAACCTCTGACAGTCATTTTTCCCTCAGACTTCCATATCAAAGCTGAAATAAATGATGCTAAGTTTAATACTACACCTCTAGCGTCCAAGTCATTGCTAAGTTTGACAATACACTTAAGGCCATGACTTTCCCTCGGACTT